>CM055265.1:185060992-185094487 GCA_029237695.1 Conchocele bisecta | reverse complement strand
GGTTTTTATGCAGGCCGCAGCCACCTTCTTTGTCAAGCTATGTGTACATCGACAACCCTCGTAGTCGAGCTATGCTGTTCTCCTACAGCTCTTGTTTGTTTTGCGCACTCTACAAACTGGACAATAATGCATGAAGACCCGTTTTCTCGTCTGCTCTGTACACCTTTTCTTGTGTGCTCTGTACACTTTACCTGTAGAGAGAACAATAGACATTGGGAGAACCATTCACCTGTCCATGTGCAAGCATGTGCTAGCATGTGCAAATATCCAGTCTTGACCACTCTTGACCACAGGTAATTTATACAGGTAAATTACTACATTGGATATTACATTTCCGTAAACTGTGTTGAAAATATTGTGGCATTATGTGGACCTGTGCAGATTGATGTAGATAAATATAGGACTATTAAAAAAAAATTCTGGGCTCCAGTAGCAAGCATTATTATTTTTAAACTTTTTTTTTCCATTTTTTTTTTTTCATTTTTTTTTTCAAATTATTTTTCCATTTTTGTCTAGTGGCATAAGGTCGTAAGTGCTATATACAGACTATTCACCTGTGCATGTGCTAGCATGTGCAACTGACCACTGACCACTTACAGGTAATTTATACAGGTAAATGATTATACAGTAGAACTTCGATAACTAGAACAGGTCTGGCTCGAACACCATGGAAAACTCGAACTGGTTCGACAGTCCCGGCAAATTTCCTATATAATTCATGTAATAAAACACCTTAAACTCGAACTATGAATTACTCGAACAGTCGAACCTGTGGATTAGTCCCGTGGACGGTCAAACAGTGGTAATTACCGCTAATAACTCGAACAGGTAAGTCTGTGATCAGCTGTTTGTCTAACGAGGTGCGAATTCCACCATTGCGGGCGGTCGCGTTGAGTAGTTTCCCTTGACGCGGGATGACATTAAATCACGAATCGCAAACAATAGCGGTGTGAATTACGGGCCTTATGAAAAGGACTTGAATGCGTTATGTGTTATGAACAAACGTTTACTTAAATTTAACTTTGACAGAAGATGTGCCAATACCAAACAAACCGAGATCATGGAATTCTTCAGGCGTTAATTTATAGTGTTTATAATTGTATACTGACATTGTTTCATTTATATTTTCCGTTTGTATATTTATTCCAACCACTGTGCTATGTGCTATTTTTAGACACTGGGAATACCAGTATTATGTATAGACGCAAAGCGGAACATAGCGGTTTATTTGACGTATAATTACATGTAAATATTGAATAAAACAGCAACTTTACAATTGTATTTGTTATTTTTCATTCATGCATATACAATGGCATGTCACATCGGTCATCTCATATATTCACATAAGTGATTTTATTGACTGAATGTGACAGTGCATTTTTGAAACTTCATTCCCTCGAACTATGCATCGCTTGAACTCAAAATCGATTCCGTTGCCGGTTCGAGCGATCGAAGTTCTACTGTATTACATTTCCGTAAACTGTGTTGAAAATATTGTGGCAATATGTGGACATGTGTATATATGATATGTAGATAAATATAGGAATATTAAAAAACATTCTGGGCTTCAGTAGGGAGCATTATTCTTTTATTTTTTTTTAAATTTAATTTTTTTTTCCATGTTATTTTTTACATTCTTTTTCAATTTTTTAACTGACCACTAACTTATTACATGTAATTTATACAGGTACATTATTACATTTGCGTAAACTGTGTTGACAATATTGTGGCAGTATGTGGACCTGTGCAGATATATGTAGATAAATATAGGACTATTAACAAAAATTCTGGGCTCCAGTAGCGAGCATTATTATATATCATTATAAATACAACAATTTGATTGGCTGAAACCAGGTCACATGCGTCTAAAATCGGGTGAATAGTTTTGACTATTGGACCTCTTTTCAACAATTCCAGTTCATTGCGGTTTTAAGCCGGTCAATAGTGCAATCATCGAATTCAGTCACCTGAGCGCTTTCAATTGATTCACTGAATGGAGATTCAATCGTTTCGCGATGCAGATGACGCATGCGCAGACCCGCCGAGTGCGCGTGTAAACAAACAAATCATGGCTGGCGAGCGTTTTGGACATAGTGTGACGGAGGAAGAAATAGAACTTCTGGTGGAGCAACGTCACTCGAAATCCACCAAAGTGTCTTTAAAAGTAGCAGAGAACCTACTCTCGGAATACACAAAGTGTGACAAGCAGTACGCCCTTGTAAAGAACTTTACAATGAGGTCTCGGTAACCGAATTGGATTTTTTCCTGAGAAAATTCTTCATAAATGCTTCGTAAACGTGAGGGGAGAGGTATTGTCGGAAGTCAATGCTCACTATACGATTTGGCCTACAACAGTTGTTCAAGAAGAAAAGGGCTGTGGACATTATAAACGACGATCGATTTGGTAAATGCAGAGTATGCGTTTAAGGCTGTGCTTGTTTCAGCTAAAAAAAAGAAAGGAAGGAAAGGGGTGAAACAGTACACAAAGACGTCAGTTCGGATCTGGACATTGAGAAACTGTACAAAGCTGAATGTATGTCCACATGTGCACCTGCATCGTTATTGAACAAAGTGTTTTTTGACTACATGCTACACTTCTGTAACCAAGGCGAGAAAACCTGAGGGACCTACGGAAAGACGATTTCAGCACACACGTTGATGGGGAAGGTCGGACCTACATTACCATGAAGTCCAAGTTGACGAAAAACGACGAGAGGATGATGATGATTTCACTGGGTCCAACCGAATTTATGCGGATGAAGGTAAATATCTATAAATGTATTGAGTACAGAATACAGGATCAAGTCAAAACGGCCCCTGGTCAAAACGGCCACTTGTCAAAACGGCCGTAAAATTTCCAGAAATATAGTCAAAACGGCCCCAGGTCAAAACGGCCCCTACCTTATATATAAAGTACTGTATACCATTTAAAATGCATATATTTCATCATAAATGATCTCCAAGTTATTACTACTAATAATATTGTGTTATAAATGAAATTGTTTTACGTATAAAAAACGTAAAATACCATGAAGCGTCAAATGTATGTCAATGTCATTTACTGGAAATATATCTGATTTTTTTAAATCAATATCAGCACAAAATGGCGATGCGAAATGGGTGGTTTTCTCCGATCCAAGCTTGTTTTGTATTTATTCTAATAATAGCCAAATTTCAATAATCATAGACAATTATTAGAATTAATACGGTGTCGGAAATGTAATTCTCAATAGTTATGAAATTTATTTTTGTACTTATTGCAGGCAACCCTCGGTGTCCCGTGACGTCCTTTCAGCTGCATGTCAGCAAACTCCATCCCGAAAATGAATCCTTCTTCCAACGACCCATAGTGCCGAAGCAGTTACCATGTGTCAGTGATTGTTGGTATACGAAGCAACCATTAGGACATAATAAACTTGGCAAAATGATGCCGGAAATCAGTAAACTGGCTAAGTTGTCAAAAGTCTACACAAACCATTGTGTACGAGCGACATGTATTACCCTGTTAGACAAAAATGGATTTGAAAGTCGCCACATTATTGGAATCAGTAAACACAAGTCTGAAAATAGTTTGAAACATTATTCGTCCAGGCTTAGTGATGAGAAACGCGTTTCAGCTTGCAGTATCCTAAGCAGCGCATGTATTGGTAAGGCAGATGTGTTCACTGATTTCAATAATATGCCACAGGCAAATGAATTGCAAACGCATCCTGAAACTGTTGATCATGTTGATGCACTCATGCAATATGATCAACAGTTGATTGATTTTCTGAGTGACTCGCAAGAAGACTACTTATATTCATTGATGCCTGATAATCAGATGAATACAGATACATGTACAAGTTCTAATGCAAGAAACCCACAGTCATTTGCATTAGCCTCAGGTAGTTCATTCAACAGGAATTTAAGTAAGTAAATACAACATCTAACCATCTTGACGTTTACGCTCCACTAAACCAAGAAAATGTTGTTCCATTCAACCTTGTGAATTATGGGACTGTAAACATCAATTACAATAAATAGAGGAAATTCTTTATTATTGGTGATAATAGCCATTCTAACAAAGCATTTTTCTGTGATTCTGTTAATATCTGTGATACGATGTTACTCATAACAAAGCATTTTTCTGTGATTCTGTTGATATCTGTGATACATGTTACTCATAACAAAGCATTTTATTCTGTGATTCTGTTAATATCTGTGATACAAGTTGGTCAAAAGTTCATGACAAAGTATGTTTTCTGTCATTCTATTGATATATCTGTATGTATGTACATGTATGTTACTCATGATAAAGCATTTTACTTTGAAAAGTTGGTTATAACAGCAATTTCTGGGATTCTATTGATATATCGTGCATGATACGATAAAACCACCTTTATCGAAAAATGCAATAGTTTTCTGTAAATGACATGGAAAAATGATACAAATTTCAGAGGTCATGTGGAATTAAATTCCACCAGAGGTCTGACATTTCTGTCAATTTTCGATGTCATTTACAGAAATTATGTCCAACATTTCGAATATGGCACTGCGATAATGGTGGTTTTGTCCAGATCCTGAGCCAATTATGTGATAAGATGAACATGTTGTTCATAAGAAAACATTTTAATGTAATTCTGTTAGGTTAACATGTGTGATATGAGCCTTCATCTGCCATTACCACTGTTAATAAATTGTTGGTTGTGTTAACAAAGACTCATTTTTTAACTCGGGTTTATTTCAATATAATAAAACAATTATTCACTTCTCTTCGGGTCAATAGTTCAAACAATTCTTCCTCGGGAAAGACTATTCACCCGAAGGAAAGACTATTCACCCGAAACAGAATGCTATTCACCTCGACTTCGTCTCGGTGAATAGCATTCTGTTTCGGGTGAATAGTCTTTCCCTTGGAAGAATAGTTCGAACTATTGACCCGAAGAGAAGTGAATAATTGTATATTATTATTTTATTTATTTTTGTATATTACATTTCTGTAAACTGTGTTGAAAATATTGTGGCATTATGTGGACCTGTGCAGATATATATAGATAAATATAGGACTATTAAAAAAAAATTCTGGGCTCCAGTAGCAAGCATTATTATTTTTAATTTTTAAACTTTTTTTTTTTCATTTTTTTTTTTACCTCACATGAGCGAAGCTCATGTGAGCTATTGTTACCGCAATGTGTCCGTCGTCGTCGTCCATGAACATGTTCAAACGTCTTCTTCTCGGTAACCATTGGGCCTATAGTCACCAAACTTCATGGTCATGGTCCTTAGGTAGGGGGATTACAAAATTGTTAAAATGACGTCATTACGTAATCCAAGATGGCCACCGTCTAAAAATAGCACAAATTCTTCAAAAATCTTCTTCTCAAGAACCGCCAACCGGATTTCGACAAAACTTGGTAGGAATGATCGATGTACAATGCTCTTTCAAAGTTGTTAAAATGGTGACCCCGGGGTCAAAAATGGGTGTCGCCAGTGGGGTCAAATTGGGGTCAAATTTTATTTTTGACCGAATATGGTTATGTCTTATATCAAATTGAAGGTATCAACGAGGCGATCACTCTGGTGCATTTTTTGTCGAAATCGGATGGTTATGTCATCCAAGATGGCCGCCGAAAGGTCAAAAGGTCGTTCTTTTATTAGAAATTTCAAAATTCTTCTTCACATGAACCGCTTTGCCCATGGTAGCCAAACTTAAAAGTTATGGTCCATGGGTGAAGCCTTTTCAGATTTGTTAAAATGGAGGTCATCGCTAATCCAAGATGGCCGCCATCAAAAATAGCATAAATTCTTAAAAAAATCTTCTTCTCATGAACCGCTAGCCGGATTTCGACGAAACTTGGTAGGAATGATCGATGTACAATGCTCTTTCAAAGTTGTTAAAATGGTGACCCCGGGGTCAAAAATGGGCGTGGCCCGTGGGGTCAAATTGGGGTCAAATTTTATTTTTGACCGAATTTGGTCATATTATATCAAATCGAAGGTATCAATGAGGCGATCACTCCGGTACATTTTTGTCGAAATCGGATGGTTATGTCATCCAAGATGGCCGCCGAAATGTCAAAAGGTCGTTCTTTTATTAGAAATTTCAAAATTCTTCTTCACATGAACCGCTTGGCCCATGGTAGCTAAACTTAAAAGTTATTGTCCATGGGTGAAGCTTTTTCAGATTTGTTAAAATGGAGGTCATCGCTAATCCAAGATGGCCGCCATCTAAAAATAGCATCAATTCTTAAAAAAAATTCTTCTCATGAACCGCTGGCCGGATTTCGACTAAGCTTGGTAGGAATAATCGATTTACAATGCTCTTTCAAAGTTGTTAAAATGGTTACCCCAGGGTCAAAAATGGGCGTGGCCCATGGGGTCAAATTGGGGTCAAATTTTATTTTTGACCGAATATGCTCATGTCATATATCAAATTGAAGGTATCGATGAGGCGATTGCTCTCATGCAATATTTGTCGGAATCGGATGATTATGTCATCCATGATTGCCACCAAAAGGTCCATTCATTCGAGATTTTGAACATCTTTTTCTCAGGAACCACATGGCCGATGCTGGCCAAACTTCATAGAAAGATCCTTGGGTGAAGCATTTTCAGATTTGGTAAAATGATAGTCATCGCTTAATCCAAGATGACCGCCATCTAAGAATAGCACAATTTTTTTAAAACACATGAACTCAATGTCACATTCTCCTCTGGTGTTCATTGAGTCAGGTGAGCGAATTAGGGCCATCATGGCCCTCTTGTTCAAATTCTTTTTCAATTTTTGTCTAGTAGCATAAGGGCGTAAGTGCTATATACAGACTATTATCATATAATAAAACAATTATTGACTAGTGAGCCATAGAATATAATCTGATATTCTATGGCTCACTAGTCAATAATTGTATAATATGTTCAGGCCAGTGAAAATTGCTTTCGGGCCCAGGCTCGAGGTCAAGGCGGGACAAGGCGAGGCATCTGATTCCGCGGAATTCTTGTTTACTTATCTCCCTTTGTTGTTTCGTGCTCTGATTTTGTATCCAGAGCATAACTCGAACACCCTTTGGAATATTTTTATGCCCCACCACGATAGTGGAGGGGGCATTTAGTGTTACCCTTATCCGTCCGTCCGTCCGTCCGGGCACACATTAGGGTACTTATGTGGCTAGCCCCACAGGGTTATGGACTTGTTAAAGGATAGGGTTGGTTATAATTAGCCACCTAAAAAATTGTTTTATGTGGCTAAAAATCGTTTTATGTGGCTAATATTTAACATGTGATAAGCCACGTAAGTACCCTAATGTAAGAACGTCCGTCCGTCCGTCCGTCCGTTTGTCCGTCCGCACACACGAATGGGTACTTGTTGTAAGCGTACGGGGATCTTATTGGGTAGGGTTAGGATAGTGTTGGGTACTCTTGTTGGGTATTTTTATACAGTGAAAACCCAACAAGTATTCATTCGTAGGAACGTGCGTCCCGTCCTCCCGTCCGTCCGTCCGTCCGTCACAAAACTTTAACACTCGGGTAAATGTCTCATAATTTCTTCATCCTTCGACCGATCTGCTTCATATTTCATATACACATTGCTCTGATGGTTCACTACCGCTCTGTGCCAAATCCACGTTCGTCCTGCCCCCGCCAAGCCGAGGGTCAAGGTCACATACTTGGTGCTTCAAAAACTTTAACGCTCGGGTTAATATCTTATAATTTCTGTTTTCTTTCACGGATCAGCTTCATATTTCATATACGCATTGCTCTAATGGTCCTCTACCTACCGCCCTGTGCCAAATCCCACGTTCGTTCTGCCCCCGCCAAGCCCAGGGTCAAGGTCACATACTTAGTGCTTCAAAAACTTTAACGCTCGGGTAAATATCTTATACTTTCTGTTTTCTTTCATCGATCATCTTCATATTTCATATACGCATTGCTCTAATGGTCCTCCACCGCCCTGTGCCAAATCCACGTTCGTCCTGCCCCGCCAATCCCAGGGTCAAGGTCACATACTTGGTGCTTCAAAAACTTTAACGCTCAGGTAAATATCTTATAATTTTTCTTTCCATTCACGGATCAACTTCATATTTCATATACGCGTTGCTCTAATGGTCCTCTACTGCCCTGTGCCAAATCGACGTTCGTCCTGCCCCCGCCAAGCCCAGGGTCAAGGTCACATACTTAGTGCTTCAAAAACTTTAACGCTCGGGTAAATATCTTATAATTTCTGTTTTCTTTCATGGATCATCTTCATATTTCATATACGCATTGCTCTAATGGTCCTCTACCGCCCTGTCCCAAATCCACGTTCGTCCTGCCCCCGCCAATCCCAGGGTCAAGGTCACATACTTGGTGCTTCAAAAACTTTAATGCTCAGGTAAATATCTTATAATTTTTCTTCCCATTCACGGATCAACTTCATATTTCATATATGCATTGCTCTAATGGTCCTCTACCGCCATGTGCCAAATCCACGTTCGTCCCGCCCCCGCCAAGCCCAGGGTTAACATCACATACTTATTGCTTCAAAAACTTTAACGCTCAGGTAAATATCTTATAATTTCTGTTTTCTTTCACGGATCAGCTTCATATTTCATATATGCATTGCTCTAATGGTCCTCTACCGCCCTGTGCCAAATCCACGTTTGTCCTGCCCCCGCCAAGCCCAGGGTCAAGGTCACATACTTGGTGCTTCAAAATCTTTAACTCTCAGGTAAAAGAAAATTTTGACTTGGAATTTGGCCTCATTTATTATCAAAGCGATGTGTGGGACATCCGTGTTCTATGAACACATTTTCTAGTTTATTAAACTTCACACATGCATAGAAGACAACCCAAAGGTGTGTCGCACGTAAGAATGACAACTCTTGCGTCGTTAATTTCTTAGCTATCTCCCTTTGTTGTTTCGTGCACTGATTTCGTGTCTGGAGCATAACTCGAACACCCTTTGGAATATTTTCATTAAACTTCACACATGCATAGACCACAACCCTAAAGGTGTGTCACGCAAGAATGACAACTCTTGCATCACTCATTTTTTAGTTATCTCCCTTTGTTTTTTCCGTCACTGATTTTGTCTCCGGAGCATAACTCGATCGAACACCCTTTTTTCAAACTACTTGTGTATCTGGGGAGGGGGATACACATGCGCTTGTCGACAAGCGTCCATTTCTAGTTATTATTATTATTATTATATACTCTATTTCCAGTGAATGATGTCCGTGAGAAGGCTGGTCATCTAATTGATATGGAACTGTCTGAGAAGTTACAGATGTCGATTGATGGAGAAATTGCGATTACGGCCGGTAAGAACAAACTGAAAGTGTTTTGTAATTAAGGAATAAAATCATGGGCTGTTGCGTTTACTGGGATGAACAATATATTTGGTCTGTTTAAGGATTGCGAGGAATGTTCGGACTCGTTAAGAATGAGCCTTATTTTTAGTTCGTGAAATTTGGTCAAATATTGATTTTACTAAGAAAACTTAGGGCAGGTTTCGTGAAACAGACAGAAGTGACAATGACATCAACCAAACATGGGGCTAATGTAATGCCAGAGCTTCAGATAAGCTTTGTGTCTAAAGAGTATTGTACCCCCTGATTTCAAATTAAATGCATTTTTTTATTTTCACAAATTGATTATTGATTTTCTTCATTATTAAATAGTTAACAAATGATAAAAAAACATAAAACAAATTTAAACATATACTTATTTTAGTGTATTATTACTTATTCACTTATGTATACGTACTGCAATAAAGTTGAAAAGTTACTTAGTTGAGCTGCAAAAAGCAAACGCAACTCAGCTAAGTGAATTTTCAACTTTATTACATTATTTTCATTACTCAATTTGAAAATCAATACGTATTTTCACATTTCTCTGAGTTTTTCCACTTTTGATAATCAATGTGTATTCTGCTAAAATCAGTGTGTAAAATACGCCAATACACATCTTATCTGGAGCTCTGAATGCATTATGATATAAATGCAATACATTGAATGGGCATTTCCATTATGGGTATGATATTGACATGTTTCTTTTGTCTTTGTTGTAGGTTACTATCTACCCGCAAAATGTAAGTGGCTTCTATTGTCCCATCGCAAAGCGAAAACGTACGGAGCCCTGGAGGGGACATGGATATTTTTTTTTATTAATTCGTTCCCACGATATAACAATTTGTTCCCTCAATTTAACAATTTGTTCCTTTAAATTAACAATTCGTTCCCACAAATTAACAATTCGTCTCCCGATATAACAATTTGTTCTCAGAAATTAACAATTTGTTCTCTCAATTGACAATTCGTTCCCTCAAATTAACAATTAACAATTTGTTCCATGAATTGTTAATTCGAGAGAATGAATTGTTATTTCATGGGAACAAATTGTTAAATTGAGGGAACGAATTGTTAATTTGTGGGAACAAATTGTTAATTTGTGGGAACAAACAAATGAAGTTTGGGATTCCACCCCGTTAACCCGGCCTAAATTGACTTTAGCTGTTGACAGACCATTAAACAGCATTAAATCAATCGATAGGCAAGAGGGATATTGCGTTCGTCCATTTATGTACGTACGTTAGTAACACCTCTCATTTTTCAATATCTCATGAGCCGCTTCACCGAATTTGATAATAATTGGCCACAATGTGTGTCTTCAGATGGTGCTTTGTTTTGCATAAAACCCATATCCGACTGCCCAAGGGGCAAATTTGGTAGGCAAAAATGTTATTTTTAGCTCGAAGAATAGGGAGAGCTTATGTAGACACCCTGGCGTCGGCGTCAGCGTCACCGTCACGCCTTGGTTAAGGTTTTTAGTCAAGCTTGTATATGGAATACTCCTGGCCCTACACCCACCATACGTGGACAACTTCATCTCCTGGTGATGTACATCAACAACCCCTGACCTATATTTGACCTTGACCTACATTTAACATATGTGTACATCGACAACCCTCATAGTCGAGCTATGCTGTTCTCATACAGCTCTTGTTTATGCTCCCAGCAATACCGGTAAGGCTAATGTGTTTAAGTTTTCAATAACTCAATATTTGCCAACATTGGCTGTCTAGGGACGGTGCTTTGTTTCGCATACGAGCCACGTCCGAACACTCGATGTCAAGATCACTTGGGACATATGTTCACCTTATTTGTAAGGTAAATGTGTTAAGTTTATAATGTTTTCTCAATAATTCGTTTAACTCGTTCACCAATTTCAATAATATTTGCCCGCAATGTCTGTCTAGCGATGGAGCTTTGTTTCGCATACGACCCATGCCCGAACACCCAAGGTCAAGGTTACTGGGTACTTATGTTCATCTTGTTTGTAAGGCAATTGCTAGTTAATGTAATTTTTGTCGCGCCTGCTTTTGCAGAAGGTGCGACTATGCCGCTTTTTCTGTTGTCATCATCCAAAATGTCAAGAAGTTTGTACAAGCTTCGTCATCATGGTATAACTTTAATATACTTGATGGATTTCTTCAATATTTGGACACTTGATACATTTGAGCATTTGGAACAGACTCGTGCCGCCATTAACATGACCTTGACCTTTTTTTCCTTCACATTTTTGCGGAAACACTTTAAATAACCTTTTTTTTGGAGTCAACAAGTTTGTACAAGTTTCTTCATCAAGATATAACTTTAAATATTACCTAACCGATTGTTTCAATATTTGGACACTTGATACATGTAAGCATTTGGAACACATTCATGCCACCATTAACATGACTCACATGGTTGTGGAAACACTTAGTCATTGTTTTATGTCAAACAGTTTCTTCAATCTTGAGCTTTTTTTGTGTCTGAAGCATGCACTTCTCTGATGGCTTTTGTGATGCCTACTTTCACACATGCCCATGATCATGTTAAGGTCAAATGTCTCGGCAGGCGCGACGCTGTTTCCATGGCGGAATTCTTATCAAGGCTGCAGGTAGGGGACATCCGTGTACCATGAACATATTTTCTTGTTTTTATAGCCAAGGCTGTCATTATGACCCTCGTTCGACCGTCCACTGAGGACTTGTTTGTGTGTTGTTGTTTTTTTACTTTAATATCAAGGTGGCCAGCGAGGTGATAAACTTCATTTAATGATGCCATTTCTTGTTTACAAGATGTATTCCACACGAAGGGCCCAATTACCAGTGGGAAGGATGAAGAGGTCCTAGGAATGCGATACTTGAGCGCGCTCAAGGATATGAAACATTTAGGACTGAAAACACTGGTAACGTACTACTATAATCGCCCTAAAGATTCGGGTCCATTTACATTCTCAGGGCTCCCAGATAAGGTGTGTATTAGCATATTATGCGCACTTATTTTAGCAGAATACGCATTGATTATCAAAAGTGGGAGTAAAAATACTCACAGCAGTGTGAAAATATACATTGATTTTCAAGTTCAGTAATGAAAATACTGTAATAAAGTTGTAAGTTTACTTAGTTGAGCTTCAAAATGCTTTAGCAGCTCAAATAAGTGAATTTTTAAATTTGTTTTATTTTTTCATTTGTTCCCTATTTAATAAGGAAGAAAATCAATCATACATTTGTAAAAGTAAAATACGCATTCAATTTATGATATAATAGATATGTTATAATTCTTGATACAAAACTTATCTGGAGCTCTGATTGTTATTGTCCCCTCGCTGATAGGCCAGTAAACTCCATTAAATCAATCAATCTTTATTATCCTCTCGAAGATAGGCAAGAGGAGATATAGGGTTAGTCCATGTACGTGCATACGCTAATAATTCCAGCACAAAAATATTTACACAATTCCCTAACATTTGATTGGCCCTTAGCAAGTCTCTGTTCAAAATTTATATCCCAGTAAACTCCCATGCCAAACTACTTTCCGTAACCGTGAGGCGCAGTTAAAATAATTCTTAAGAAAATTGAAAATAAACACATTTTCTTGATGAATTTATTTCAAATGCTGGAATTATAAGGAATGAATGGCCTTTTTGTTGAATTTATCGGGGATATAAACTTGGCCTTCGTCCAGTATTCCCGCGACTTTTCCAAGTTTCATTTTTCAATAACTCCTGAACCGCTTCACCGCTTTTGACAATATTTGGCCACAATGTGTGTCTAGGAATGGGGCTTTGTTTCGCATGCGGCCCACGTCCAATCACCCAAGGTCAAGGTCACTGAGGACTTACCGTATTCTGCCGATTATAGATCGCAAGAGTGCATAAGACGCACCCCTATTTCCAGTCCAAAATCTGGGGGGAAATGTCTACATGAGATTATAAGACGCACCCAATTTTCCTAACAAAATGAAACAAAAAAATAAAAAAACTCGCCAAGTTGTTTATGAACCGTTATTTATTCCCCCGCACTGTTTTTTTATTCGTACCTTGGACGTTTTTGTCTGTATTTTCCCTATCATAGTTTGCTATGTCCGTAATTTGCCGACTCTATGTCCGTGACTCCTCGGTCCGTATTTCACCGTTTTCTAGTATCTTCAATTACACTGTGAACTCGGTAGTACACGCTTCGCTATAACACGTGCTCGGTTAGTACACGATTGTACATTGGCTCCCGATTTTTTTGCCTATTTGTATATCAAAATCGTATTAAATGTGTAACAGACTATTGTCATAAATCATGTTATATTTGCGATCATATTGCTGCCGAAAGTGGTATTATATTGTTAATTATTGATTGCGGTATGTATTATCTCTTTTCAACACCATTTACGGAAAATATTTTCGAAATCAATATCGGCGAAATATGGCGACAGATCTGCGTATAATCCAGAGTGTTTTTTTAACCGTTGCTTTCTGAATACACATTTACGGATATGAAATTTATTAAATATTTTATTTTTGTTATTTCTCACTGAAAGTATATGTTGTGACCACTCATTTGAACCGTCTCGACGAAATGGTTTAAATGGTGGTCGCGGCATATACTTCTGAGTGCACAGAAGGAAAATATTTAGGATTTTCCGCAAACATAAGCGTACCCTCAGCATGAAATGGGTTACTGATTGCCCCCATGATGCGAGGATGAAAGCCGCACGTTCGCCACGTCTGCGGCATACATCAAAAGGCGTGTTGACCAATCAGTGCAATTTCAAAACAAAGCCTAAAGGTCACACAGTTTACAGCCTCGTGCTGAATGATGACATAATATAAACACCTGTTAGTTGACACAGCTGGGTGTTAACGATTTTTTTTCCACAAAGCAACACACAACTTTCGCCTACAGTATGTAATATTTCAAAATCATTTGTATCTTCCGTAAATGACGCTGAAAGCAGCCTATAGCTATGACGAATTTGCATTGTCCGCTGACGTAATTATAATGTTTTTAATTAGAGATTGGCGAACATTGTGCAGACTACGCGAATCCACCGCCTGGTCTGGCCGCTAATGCAATAAGCCGGGATTTGTCAGAGATAAGAGACCCAATTCACATAAACATGTTTGCCGTGTCATAAATAGACTGGTTCTCGGTAGTATTGTTTCACTGGGACACATCAGAACAGGGTACCAGGAGTTTTAGTGGACTAATCAAGGAAACTGACGTCAGCAACCGCGTGTATTGATATTTGATATGGCTTTGTGTTGTAAATCTTGACACGCGGTGTGTTTGATGTCGGCCAGCTGACTTAGGCTTGCCACTTTCATCAGCATCGTGTAAGCACACAGTTTCGAAACTAATGATGGAGTTTTATAACTTGCGTGGAATTGCATTATGCATATTGGGATTTACTGTTAATGGCGTCATACAATATTTTTCACGGCAAAATGACACCGACTGATATGGGCCAGGTAAATGTTTTCAAAAGATAATTAAAATGATAGAGGCCAGATTGTGATTCGGCAGAGAAAATGTCGACCAGATGTGACACAGCAGCAAAACCACAGGCATTCGGCGTGTTTCGGCTTTCGTCGGTATAACTATATATATATGCAGTTATACCGATGAAAGCCAAAACATGCCGAATGCCTGTGGTCGAAACGAGTAAGGTGCAAACTTTTTAGAATACGAATCTGAGGATACTTTTCCAATTTCAAGCGGATGTTTCCGCAAAGACTAACAACAACAACAAATATCGAAACAACTTTATTTTATGAATTTTTTGTCACTTTTGTCGATATTTCCGGGTGGAAAAAAATGCTCTTGTATCCAAATATGTTAATAAGACGCAGGGGCTTTTGGAATGAAAATCTGGGTAAAAAAAGTGTGACTTATAATTGGCAGAATACGGTACGTTCACCTTGTTTGTAAGGCAAAAATGTAAAAAATGTAAAAAAATTATTTCTTTATTATTATTTTTATTATCAAAGCGAGGGGATTAGCTTAATGATAATGATGCCCTTGTTGTGATTGTGATGACAACCATTATAACCATAAATAGTCTAAATGCGAGAAACCACAGGTGGAAGACTCGGACCTGTGACAGAAAAGAAATGCCGATTAAAAAAATTCTATTACCAGGGCACAAAAATTCCACTCGTCCGCTCGTCCCGACGAGTTGGAATGCCTGCAGGACGAATTGAATTTCAAACGTTTGTATGTAAATTACTTATTTTTACCATTTCCATCAATGTTAGGACGAGTGAAAATTTTACGAATGTTCGTGCCCTGATTACCCCACCCACTTGTTCTCGTACAGTACAGTACAGTTTTATATATGGCATTTTTTTGTGTCACAGGTCCGAGTCTTCCACTCCAGTGAGAAACCATAGATTAAAGGTACATGCCCACTCAGTAGGCACAACCAACATGTCCTTTATATCAGAGACATCATCTGAGACAGTTTATGGCAAAATAAACATTCATTCACCATTACCCCACATATTGATTGGCATTATTATACATTTTATATCAGTCGTAACTTTCCACACTGATATCAGGGGCGATAACTGTGTTTCCTTAAAATGGTAAGGGACATTACTACTTATTCTATGTATTTATTTTTTGATGTTCAATGATCATACTTTATAATCTGTCGAAAATATTATTTTTCAAGTGACGCATTTAATTAGTATAAATAATTAAAAAATATCATGCCTCATTTGCATATGAAAATAGCCTATACCACCGCGCGTCACTATCAGTAAAATAAATGTTACTACATGATTATATCTGTATAGCGTAATTTTTAGAACTGGTGGAATAGTGATAGAATTATACACTTATTTAATTCTCATAAAGAACAGTTTGTGCCCACTGAGTGGGTATGTACCTTTAAAGTGTGTTTCCCAGAACAAACTGTATCCGAATATTGGGGCTATTACTTAACCTGTGGCTGTGGAGAAATAGGGCTTATGGGTTTTGTGCCAGATCCGTAGTCTGTCAGGATCTTTGGGAATTTAACATGGGGAAAAAGAGGTGGAGGTGAAAACAATTTGGAAATTGATTCTGAAATCTAGCTAGATAGCTTGCAAATAATCTAACTAAGAAAACAAAAGTTAGATTTTGAAAATCGGTCCACTATTTCTGCAATTAGACAAATTTTCCCATGTTAAATTTAACATATGGAAATTGTTTTTTCACAATAAAATCAATATTGGACCAATTTTCACAAATTAAAAAGTAGACACATTCTTAAAGTTTGCTATAATTTTATATTATCAAAAAAAAAATATTCTTTTTGCATTATTTATATAGCCGTAAAATTTGAGCAGGTTTCGTGAAACAGACAGTAGGTTGCTGGATGTCCATTTTAAATACAGATCTCTTCTGTAGTTCAAGCAGTTTGTTTATTTTCATTTAAATAATAAAACCATGGGCTGTTGCGTTTACTGAGGTGTATAATACATTTGATCTGTTTGAAATGCGTGGAGTCCAAAGGACTTCTCGCAAGCTTTAAACAGACCAAATGTATTATACACCCCAGTAAATGCAACAGCCCATGGTTTTATTACTTTTATTTACATTGCATTTTCTGATAGTTTCAAAAATGTAAATAACCAAATATGGCGGTAAAATCATTTTGTCACAATTCCTGGAACAGCGACGTCGCCGGTCAATAGCGTGCAGTTATTGACAACCTCATGGATATTAATGAAGTCAAGCAAACTTTAACCAATCAACAACATGGCGCGACGTCACGTTTGTCTAGTGTATGTACTGGAATATAAACGCATTACGTGAATTTATGGACAGTGTAAATATTTTGAAATTTGTTTCCCTGAAAATACCATATGCTAATCCTAGCCCCGCACTAATACTAGCCACGCTTCTATATTTTCAGTCAAATTCCTTTATTTTCACATAGTAAAGTCATCTCGATATTCAAATTTCTTCGTTTTTACGCAATTATAATGCCAAAAATAATTCCTATAATTTTATAGCCTAACACCTTTCATTTTTTAGCGCACCTTCCGAAGGAAGAAGTGCTTATGGTATACCCTCGGCGTCGTAGGCGTCCATCTGTCACTCCGTCCGTCTGTCCGTCTGTCTTCAAAAATTATAATGGCCTATATTTTCTGTTTCCTTGCTTGGATTTGCTTCATATTTCACACTCGCATTGCTCCAAGGGTCCTCTACTGCGCTGTGGCAAATTCACGTCCATGCCACCCCTTCTAAGCCCAAGGTCAAGGTCACATACTTTGTGCATCTCGAAACCTTAACTCTCGGACGCTCGGGTAAATGGCATAATTTCTGTTTCCTTTCTTGGATTTGCTTCATATTTCACACACACATTGCTCCAAGTGTCCTCTACTGCGCTGTGGCAAATCCACGTCCGTGCCGCCCCTTCTAAGCCCAGGGTCAAGGTCACATACTTTGTGCATCTCGAAACCTTAACGCTCGGACGCTCGGGAAAATGGCCTATATTTTCTGTTTCCTTGCTTGGATTTGTTTCATATTTCACACACGCATTGTTCCAAGGGTCCTCTACTGCGCTGTGGCAAATCCACGTCCTTGCCGCCCCTTCTAAGCCCAGGGTCAAGGTCACATACTACCTTAACGCTCGGGTAAATGGCCTATATTTTCTGTTTCCTTGCTTGGATTTGCTTCATATTTCACACACGCATTGCTCCAATGGTCCTCTACTGCGCTGTGGCAAATCCACGTCCGTCCCGTCCCTTCTATGCCCAGGGTCAAGGTCACATACTTTGTGCATCCCGAAACCTTAACGCTCGGGTAAATGGTCTATATTTTCTGTTTCCTTGCCTGGATTTGCTTCATATTTCACACATGCATTGCTCCAAGGGTCCTCTACCTCTGCTAAGCCCAGGGTCAAGGTCAAATACTTTGTACGCTCAAAACCTTAACACGCTCTGGTAAATGGCTCATAAATTTTGTTTCCCTTATCCAGCACGTTGTGTTTTCAAATGTGCCCTCGGTTCCTTTGCTGCCACCGGGTGCGCTTCGTTGTCCTCTGACAACTCTTGTTCAATAACTCATAAACTGCTTCAAATGGTTTTGATAATATTTGGTCACAATGTGTGTCTAGGGATGGTGCTTTGTCCCGCCCCCGCTAAGCCCAGGTTCATGGTCACAGACTTGGTGCGTTCAAAACCTTAACGCTCGGATAAATGGCTTATAATTTCTGTGTCCTTCCTCGGATCTGCTTCAGATTTCACACACGCATTGCTCCAATGGTTCTCTACCGCCCTGTGACAAATCCACATTCGTCCCGCCCCCGCCAAGCCCAGGGTCAAGGTCACATACTTTGTGTGTTTGAAACCTTAACGCTCGGGTAAATGGCTTATAATTTCTGTTTCTTTGTTTTTAAATGCGTCTCGTTTTCTTTGGCTGCCAGCGGGGGCATTCGTGTGCCGACAGGTCACATTTCTAGTTATTATTATCAAGGCAGCCAGCGAGGTGATTAGACTTGTAATAATGATGCTTTTGTTATAATAATTATGGTACAGTGGAACGTCTCTAAATGGGACACACAGGTAGTCTCTGTATATTTGATTGTATGGGTTTCATTGCCATCTATCGCTGATGATTATGCCTGTTCAAGTTCGCAATGCACATCCACTTGCCTTGGTGTGGTTATGTCTGATTTACAGCGGGACCTCTCTAAACCTGACGCCCTGGGGACATCCCAGGGTGTCCGGTTTAGGGAGGTTCCACTGTATTTGTAAATCTGCTAAAAAACAAGAAAATTTCAACCAAGAATTAAATTTGCATTGTGTTAAACGGCAGTTAGTGAACATTTCATTTCTTGGGTCCATACTAATCCTATTTTAGGGGAAGGGGCCAAGTGACTTTGGTGTGGTATGGACCTGGCACCAGGTCAGGTTATTCTACTTTTAGGGCTGAATATATTTTTTCTCGATGTAAATATTCCGTTCTGATTTTGGGATTTTCCCCCCATAGCAGCAAGTTAAAGCGGGATCGAACCCGTTTGCCCGGCCTTACATGACCTAACTGTTCATAGGCCGTTAAACACCAATAAACAAACAAACAAACATACTGAGATGAAAGTCCATTAATCTCTTATAATATTATTCTTATTTTGCATTGAAGTATATGTTGTTACCACTCATTTGAGACGGTTCAGATGAGTGGGCATAACATATACTTTCATGGAGAAATGAAGAAGATAGAAAAAAGGAAATATACTGCAGGAAGCTGGTTAACTTAAAAATATTCTCCGTTTCAGGCGGGGATGGGTTGTGGCCTAGGGTGTTAGAACACCTGACTTCCAATTCGGAGGTTGTTGGTTCAAACCTCGCCTGAGGCATAAAAAATACTTTAATAGCATTTCAATCCCACTGGTCTGTCGGATGAGACTTTAAACTGTGGTCCCGTCTCTATATGACCTTTGTTGTTGCTGGGACATTAAACCCTTTCACTTTTTCTGTTTCAGGCATTTCCCTGTATCGGTATGGGTGTCGAGGGTAAGTTGTAAACCAAATTTTCTGGATGTCACATATGAAGACTGCCAACCAGAACTTATATAGATATATACAAATTTCCAATAACCTCCGAAGGGAAGCACATTTAATACACATTATTTTAAAGTCACTCTTTTTATTAGCTCACCTGAGCGAAGCTCATGTCAGCTATTGTTACCGCAATGTGTCCGTCGTCGTCCGTCGTCGTCCGTCGTCGTCGTCCGTGAACATTTTCAAACATCTTCTCCTCGGTAACCATTAGGCCTATAGTCACCAAACTTCATGGTCAAGGTCCTTAGTTAGGGGGATTACAAAATTGTTAAAATGACGTCATTATGTAATCCAAGATGGCCGCCGTCTAAAAATAGCACAAATTCTTCAAAAATCTTCTTCTCAAGAACCGCCAGCCGGATTTCGATGAAACTTGGTAGGAATGATCGATGTACAATGCTCTTTCAAAGTTGTTAAAATGGTGACCCCGGGGTCAAAAATGGGCGTGGCCCATGGGGTCAAATTGGGGTCAAATTTTATTTTTGACCGAATATGGTCATGTCTATATCAAATCGAAGGTATCAAAGAGGCGAAATTGGATGGTCATGTCATCCAAGATGGCCACCGAAAGGTCAAAAGGTCGTTCTTTTATTAGAGATTTCAAAATTCTTCTTCACACGAACCACTTGGCCCATGGTGGCCAAACTTCACAGTTATGGTCCATGGGTGAAGCCTTTTCAGATTTGTTAAAATGGAGGTCGTCGCTAATCCAAGATGGCCGCCGTCTAAAAATAGCACAAATTCTTAAAAAATCTTCTTCTCATGAAGCACCAGCCGATGCTGGCCAAACCTCATAGTAAGTTAAGATCCTTGGGTGAAACATTTTCAGATTTGGTAAAATGAGAGTCATCGCTTAATCCAAGATGACCGCCATCTAAAAATAGCACACTTTTTTTAAAACACATATGAACTCAATGTCACATTCTCCTCTGGTGTTCATGGAGTCAGGTGAGCGAATTAGGGCCATCATGGCCCTCTTGTTAAATTTTCCACCACATGGATGTACAGTTGAGCACCAGTATCTCGAAGTCGAAGGGAGATTATCCATTTAGTTGAGATAGGAGTAGGTTCGAGATAGCGATGAAGTGACATGGTCGAATAGTTTCGCAAAAATTTGAATTCATGTTACCCAATACACCACGAGTAAACAATAAAGGATTAGTGAAACAAAACAACAAAACATGTGTTGATTTTATAACTACATGTATTTTCTTTTTGACATGTACCAATTAATTGACAAACAACATTATGAACATTACATGCATTGTGCATTCAGTAGAAAATAGTTAATAATGTGCATGTAGGCCTACTCACCAACAAGGAAGTAAAATTGTATTTACATGAATGAGTAACATTATAATACTAGCAACAGAATTGTACACGTTTTAAACGAAACAAATTTTTTTTAATCACTAACAACTAATGACCAACATTAATACAAGGTTGCGTCACGACTCTCAGTGAATTGCTTAAATGACCAGCGTGATAAGCTTAATGAATCTTGTTAAACACTGAAATAAATCCAGGTGGACCAATTAAACAAACAACCTGAGGTAGGTGTGAATTTATTTTGTTTGATAATATGTTTTGAAAATTAGTGTCAACCAAAATCGATATTGGCAGCCAGGCAGGTGCTTAAGCGATTTATCCAAGCAATTATGTTATCGAGATAGCAAGAGATTTTTAACATATTTCTATATAGAGGGGACAGAATGAACAGTCGAGATAGAGAACATATACGAGATAGGGCATGGTCGAGATAGCCGAGGAAATTTATATTAAACATATAAGGCTATAATTCGGGACTTTAGTGAGTCATCGAGATAGGGGATATCATCGAGATACTGATATTCGAGATACTGTGGCTCGACTGTATATAATTATACATTGATATATTCTGCAAAAACCAGGAACCCACTTTTCCGACACTCAGCACAAGGCTTTTATCAAGGAATTAGTTTCTACTAAACGCTAAGTGGCATCCATTAGATTTCACAACGCCTTTATCAAGGAATTAGTTTCTACTAACCACTATAAGTGGCATCCATTTAAGATTTCACAAATCTAAAATGGATGCCAATTAGTGTTTAGCAGAAAATAATTCCTTGATAAAGGCCTTGTGCCGAAACATCTGTCACACATCTAAAATGAATGCCACTTAGCATTTAGTAGAAACTAATTCCTTGATTTGCGGACTTGTTCAACATATCGTATTATTGAGGAACGCTTACTATATAGATATAGTTTTTGTATTTTTGTGCGTGTGTACGTCTGTCTGTCCATAAGGGACATGCGAGACAGAGACAGAGACAGTATACCTGTGAACAAATGCCACACATCCATGTTGCCCTTAATATGACCTTTTGACCTTCACAACTTTGAACTTTTTCCCACATTAAGTTCACCGTAGTTTCTCAATTCTGTCGTAACTTCTAGATTATTTGAAGGATTACTTAAATATTTCAATACAGCATACTTGTGGACAAATGCCACACATCCATGCTGCCCTTAATATGACATTGACCTTTTGACCTTGACAACTTTTAACTTTTTCACATACATGTATTAAGAAGTTTGCCGGAATTTCTCAATTCTGTCATAACTTCTATATCCCTTGATGGATTACTTTAATCGTTCAATACTTCATGCTTGTGAACAAATTCCATACATCCATGCTGCCCATAATATGACCTTCACCATTTGACCTTCACAACTGTGCTTATGAATACTTATCACTATTGGTTAGTTAACTTTGCCACAGTTTCTCCAATCTGCCACTGGGGGCATTCGTGTGCCGACAGGCCACATTTTCTCGTGTTTTTTTTTCATTAATATAATATTTAACAATACATGTATATATATATAAAAAAAAAAAATTATTTTTCCTTTTCAGGTCACCCATAGGCTCATATCTGTTCTATAAGCCGATACAAATCGACTGTTAAATGCTCTTTTACCAAATGTTTGGCACACATTTTATTCACATCTGAGGCTCAGGGGCCCATTTCAGTAAGACTAAGAAGTTTGTTAGTGCCCAATTTAATAACATTTACACTGACAGCCACTGTTGGACAATCTTGAGTGGATGTGTTCACATGTAATGATGTTTACATGTAGATGCAAACATTAACGTTAGCTAACCACGTCAATGTGTGAAGCAAATAAATAAAAAAAAATTGTACAACATTTTTATCGTAAGAAGTGAAACGGGCCCCTGGACTAAGCTGGGGTCCCACATGCCAGGTTATAATAATATAGGGAGACAGATAGTTTTGTATATTCTGTAGATATGACATTTTCTGGCAAAATAAACATTCATTCACCATTACCAAACGTATTGATTGTCATTATTATACATTTTATATCAGACGTAAATTTCCACACTGATATCAAATAAATATTACTAAATGATTACTCATGTAAGATCCTCACTTTATTACTGTAATAAATACTGTAATAAATACTTATTGTTGTAATAAATACAATTATTACTGCAATACATGTCTTTATTACTGCCAAAAAATATGTCTTGCTGTAATAAATACATTTGCTACTGTAATAAATGTTTATTGCTGTAATAAATGCATTTATTACTGTAATCAATATGCTTACAGGATTACAAGAATCTGTGAATGCTAAAGTGGCGCTGGAAACCACTCGACACTGGTTACAGGAAAACCATTCACATGTAAGTGTAACATATATGAAACACGCCATGCGGTTTTGTACCTAAGGACATGTGCAATTTTTCACAAAATTTATTTACACAATCTGTGACATTTTCTGTAAATGATGTCGAAAGATGACGAAATTTCAACTTTCAACATCATTTACGTAAATTTTGTAAATCATTTTCATGAAAAATCGCACATGTTCTAAGGTACAAAATCACATGGCGTGTCTCATATGTGGCTCTCACTGGAGAAATGGGGCTTATGGTGTTTGCGATTCCTGTGTAGCTCCTGATCAAGTTGTTGCGTCCCTAATGACCTCAGCTGTTGCTGGGACGTTAAAACTTTTGCACTTTCACTTTTGATCAAATAGCACACTCCTGTAGCTTGATAACGATCTGTGTTGCTTGTTAGAAGTCTGGCAGGTTTTTAGCTCACCTGCACGAAGTGCAGAAGAGCTTATGGCATACACCCGGCGTCGGCGTCCACAAACATAACGTTGGGGTAAATGTCTTATAACTTCTGTTGCCTTTCATGGAACACCTTGTTATTGCATATATGCATTCCTCAGATGACCCTCTATCATGCTGTAGCAAATCCATGACCCACCACCCAACCCTTACCCCAAGGTCAAGGTTACAAACTTAGCACATTCATAAACTTAAACGTTGGGGTAAATTTCTTATAACATCTGTTTCCTTTCATGGAACGACTTGATATTTCATACATGCATTCCTCAGATGACCCTCTATCATGCTGTAGCAAATCCATGACCCAACCCTTACCCCGGGGTCAAGGTCACAAACTTAGCACATTCATAAACTTAACGTTGGGGTAAATGTCTTATAACATCTATTTTCTTTCATGAAACGCCTTGATATTTCATACATGCATTCCTCAGATGACCCTCTATCATGCTGTAGCAAATCCACAACTCACCACCCAACCCTTACCCAAGGTCAAGGTCACAAACCTAGCACATTCATAAACTTAACGTTGGGGTAAATGTTGTGTAACTTCTGTTTATTTACAGGGAATACCTTCATAATTCATACATGCATTCATCTGATGATACTCTATCGTACTATAGCAAATCCATGACCCACCTCCCACCCCTTTCCCCAAGGTCAAGGTCATAAACCTAGCACATTCATAAACTTAACGTTGGCGTAAATGTCTTATAACATCTGTTTCCTTTCATGGAACGCCTTGATATTTCATACATACCTTCATATGATGATACTCTATTGTGCTATAGCAAATCCATGACCAACCTCTTACCCCAAGGTCAAGGTCACAAACTTAGCACATTCATAAACTTAACATTGGGGTAAATGTCTTATAGCATCTGTTTCCTTTCTTGGAACGCCTTGATATTTCATACATGCGTTCATCTAATGATACCCTATCGTGCTATCGCAAATCCATAACCCACCGCCCACCCCTTACCCCAAGGTCACAAGCTTATCAGATTCATAAACTTAACATTGGGGTAAATGTCTTATAACTTGTTTCCTTTCATGGAACGCCTTGATATTTCATACATGCATTCCTCAGATGACACTATCATGCTGTAGCAAATCCACAACCCACCACCCAACCCTTACCCCAATGTCAAGGTCACAAACTTAGCATGTTCATAAACTTAACGTTGGGGTAAATGTTGTGTAACTTCTGTTTCTTTACAGGGAACGCTTTGATATTTCATACATGTATTCATCTGATGATCCACTATTGTGCTACAGAAAATCCATGACTCCCCCCCCCCCCCCCCCCCCCCCCCCACCCCCCCCCACCTCCACTTTCCCCCAAGATCAACATCATAAACTTAACGTTGGAGTAAATTGTCTTTTTGTCGCGACTATAGTCGGCGCTTTTTCCGTCGTTGTCGTCCGTTTTTTTTGTAAGGCGCGATACCACTTCCGTTTCGGAATTCTTGTTCTGTTTCTTTACAGGGAACGCCTTGATATTTCATACATGCATTCATCTGATGATACTCTATCGTGCTATAGCAAATCCATGACTCATCCCCCACCCCTTTCGCCAAGGTCAAGATCACAAACTTAGCACATTCATAAACTTAACATTGGGGTAAATGTCTTATAACATCTGTTTCCTTTCATGGAACACCTTGATATTTCATACATGCATTCATCTGATGATACACTATCGTGCTATTGCAAATCCATGACCCACCGCCTACCCCTTACCCCAGGGTCAATGTCACAAACTTAGCACATTCATAAACTTAACGTTTGGGTAAATATCTTATAACATCTGTTTCCTTTCTTGGAACGCCTTGATATTTCATACATGCATTCCTCAGATGACCCTCTATCATGCTGTAGCAAATCTACAACCCACCACCCAACCGTTACCCCAAGGTCAAGGTCACAAACTTAAATGTATTATAACATCTGTTTCCTTTCATGGAACGCATTGATATTTCATACATGCATTCATCTTAATATGCTATATTATATGCTATAGCAAACCCACGACCCACATTGTCAAGGTCCACCGCACACCCCTTAACCCAAGGTCAAGTTATATAATATTCATGTTTCTTTATGCAACTGTGCCAAGTTTGAGTGAAGGCTGCCAACAGGCGAGCTTCGTTGTATTGTGACAACTCTTGTTCATTGATGGAATGGCGAACAGTGTAGTCTGATCAGGATCTACACTGGTCGCAAAATTAATGTGCCCTATTTCTCTAGTCAGAATTACAAATCAGATAACATTCATGCATTGACTGAATACACACCGATAACAAATTATCATATCTTGCATTGAGTAGACTGTTTCACATTTTGCTGACGACAAAATTTTGGCTATTAATCACATTAAATCTAGAAAATATTTACATATACAGTTGACTCGCGTTATGTCGATATCGATGGGAGACAGAGAATGACATCGACATAAACGTAGTTCGACATAAAAAAATATCAATATTCACCCCAAACATTCGGTACATTTAACACTCGTGTATAATCTGATAAGAATGTGTCAATTTCCTGTGTTTCGTGCCGGCATACGGTTGTCGTAAAATATAGATTATCAACGTATCAATATTATTATTGTTTATTCTTCTAATTAATACACAATAAAATACTCTTACACGCACTGCATGTGTTAGTGTTGACATGTTATTATTTCCATGTTATTATTTCCATGTTTTATTCGGTCGCAACAATTTGCAACATTGTTTTTTTCCGGCGATCACGTGATGTGATCGAGTGGAGATATTCTATAAATAGCATCATATTGCTTGTGACCAAGCAACCACCACCAGTCGTGAGTCACGTGACATTGACGGGTTATTGTACTGCATATCACAGGGGCGTGTCACAGGGGCGCGAATAGTGAATAGTGAAATGTTCGAATCGGTACATTTGTGTCTTGTAAAAAAATACAAGACGCCCACGTACCGATTTGGACTTTTCAATAAACTCGTTCCAGTACAACTTCGGACCCATGTACTGCATGTTGGCTATTTATGGCGGGGACGTAAATGAAAAACAACACAGGTACGAAAATAGACAGGCATTTATTACATTAACACATTTGCAGACGTACATGTATACACACAGACTATACAAGCAATATAATCCCTAGCAATCAATGTTCCTCGTCTCAAAGACGGCTTACGTGGTCGGCTTTGACAGTATTCCGCGATTGTAACACGGTTACCGGCGGCATGTTTTGATCACTTTGAATGTGTGAAAAACTTACCTGTGCCAATCAAGTTTGACCAGACTTTACGACGCCCGCTGTTGAAATTGCATATCAACATAACAGTATACAAATGTGTAGGAATTATACCATCGGGACTTGTTTTCCACATCGATATAAACGAAATATCGACATTTCCGATATCGATATATCAGGTATGAAATGTATGAGTTTATATAGCAGTTCGGCCGGGACCACGAGCGTACATTGACATAAGCAGGTATATCGATATAAGCAATGTCGACATAACGCAAATCGACTGTATGTACTTTTACATCAATAAAAACAAACTTACCCTCCCCCCCAAAAAACTTAAAATATTTATTTTATTGCGAAAGTTAACATGGGCGAAAATGAGATGGAGGAGCTGGAGGAGGAGTCAAAAAAGAAAACAAAAGATACATTTTGAAAATCGGTCCTCAAATTCCAAAATTATAAAAAAAAAAATCTATTTTAGCCCCCGTGTTAAATTCCCATATAAATTTTTTTTTTTCGCAATCAAATATTTGATGGAATTTCATCAAATACTATTTTTGGGGAGGGTGACTTTTTTGTTGAAAAAGTACAGTGTACTTGCATTTAAATATTTTTTTAGATTTAATGTGTTTAATTGCCAATAGTTTGTCAGCAGCAAAACGTAGAATAGATAGTAGGGGCATTGAACTTCAATACTGAATGTTGTGAGTTCAATCCTCACCCTAGGCATGAAAAATACTTACTAGTGTTTCCATCCCACTGGTCTGTGGGATGGGACTTTAATAAACTGTGGCCCTGTCTCTAATATGACTGTAGCTGTTGCTGGGATGTTAAACCCATTCACTTTTTCTTGTCTGGAGTTTTGAAAGGGTTAATTACAGTGGTTCCGGACTTTGTATGTTGCGCCTGCTTGCGGACAGCACGATATCGTCGGCACATTGGCGTTAGTCGGCATATTGGCGTACGTCCGTACGTGCGTCCCGTTAAGGTTTTTGATTAATATTTTTCGGTATACTATCAAAGCCTGAGCAGGCGCGACATGCGGGCCGCGGCCATCTAGTACTTGGTCATCACCTCGCATAAAACGTTACCTGATAAATAGAATACCAAGCTAGTGTCTTTCGATATTAATTTTACCAGGCTGGTAAACATCATTAAATAAAAAATAAATTCTCCATTTCAGGTGGACAAAATAGTGTTTTGTGTCTTTGATAAACGAAACTGGCAGGCGTACGAAGAAGTAATGCCGACCATTTTTCCAATCGGAGCCTCAAGTGCCCCGAAATGTAAGGCCATAGAAAGCTAACCCTTTAAACCTACATAACTGGAATGGAATCTGATATGTTAATTTTCCGACCAATCCTATTGCCACAAAATAATTTTCAGACAACTAAAAATATGAAAATTACTTGCAAAAAGTGCAGATCCTGATGAGACGGCTCATTATGAGCCGGCTCATCTGGATCTACACTATTTGCAAACACCGCTATAGAGGTCTGGAGTTTTGAAAGGGTTAATTACAGTGGATCCGGACGTTGTAATGTTGAATGGATTTGATTAATCAAGTAAGCAACCAATCAATCAAGCAAGCAGTCAAGCATCCAACCAACCAAACAATCACCCAACCAACCAATCAGTCAAGCACCCAACCAAGCAATCATCCAACCAAGCAATCAACCAACCAATCAACCAATCGACCAATCAAAAAATCAACCAACCAAAAATCAACCAAGAAATCAACCAACCAACCAAGCAATCAATCGACCAACCAAGCAATCAATCGACCAACCAAGAAATCAACCAACCAAGCAATCCACCTACCAACCAACCAGTGGGTGGCAGGTGGGAGCACGCGATGGGTAATTTAACGATCGGGGTTCATCCTTACTGGAATCCCGACTGGAGACCTGGTTTGGCCCTCACATACGTCTTTGGCATTTTGTATGTGACAGTTGAATCTGGTTATACTCCTTATGTGTGTATTACGATATTGGTAATCCTAGTTTAGGGGAAGGGGCCAAGTGACTGGTGTGGTATGGACCTGGCACCAGGTCAGGTTATTCTAATTTCAGGGCTGAATATATTTGTTCTCGATGTAAATATTCCGTTCTGATTTTGGGATTTTCCCCCCAATGCAGCAGGTTAAAATGGGATTGAACCCGTTTGCCCGGCCTTACATGACCTTAGCTGTTGATAGGCTGTTAAACACTAATAAACAAACAAACAAACCAACCAACCAACCAATCGACCAACCAAGTAATCAACCAACCAAGCAATCAATCGACCACCTAAGAAATCAACCAACCAACTAAGAAATTGATCAACCTACATACCAACCAAGCAATCAACAAACCAATCAACCAATCAACCAACCAACCAACCAAGCAAACAACAAACCAATCGACCAACCAACCCAGCAATCAACCAACCAAGAAACCAACCAACCAAGAAACCAACCAACCAACAAAGTCGCCCCATTGCATTCTCGTCTCTATTATACAGATATTCAACCACAATTAATCACCCCCACCGGCCATACTGATGTATCCCTGTTTCCCAACTGTATGTTACATTGCTGTACTTATGACCCAGTAGTCCTACAGCTTTCATCGATATATGTTGCCAGCAGGTGGACACATTTAACCGGGGCAGTTGTGTACCAACAGGCCAGAGTTTCTTGTTTCATTCGATTGCCCACCCATGTGGTCCCCATGGCCGAAGTCAAGGTCAAATTACTCTTATTATATTCATCAGATATTTGTAACATCTGTGTTTAAAGTTTTTTAATTAAGTACCCAACATCTCCAAAACACAATTGACTGTAATAACTGCATACATACACAATGGGATCATCAGATAAGGAATTAGTAATTGAGTATTGTCACTCCATCATTTCTGAAGTAAATGGGTATTTCAAAATTTAAATTGGGTAAAATAAAATCACACTACTGTTTACACATCAACAGACGGGAAGTAATTAATAATAGTTTGCTTCGAAAAAAACATGTCTTGGCATTTCATTTGATGTGTTTTCATGGAAAATAGGAAAAATATGCTATTCATGTATTTGTGGTCTGTTTATTGTTTTCTGCAGCATGATAAAGGTACCACAAATCTTTTATTGCTTTTTGATACTCACTACTTCTGATCTGGAGCTCTGGCACTTTGGCCGGTGTGATATGCTGACCACAGCCATCTAGTTGATATACTCTTTTGTTTCACTGCGAAATCCTATTTTATGCATACAAAGTTTTGTTTTTTCCTTTAAAGGAGATATAACAAGCTTTTGTTTTCGCGATACGCTTATGTATTCATCATTTATATATCAAATAAAACAAATTTCACAGTAATCTTTCATATTCCGGACAACCAGTTTTTCCAGCTGTCACTGCATGACTAACTTCCCCTTATTTTGCTTACCACAGTTATTATGCCCCCGCCACCGAATGGTGAGGGGGGGCATATATTGTTACCGCGTCCGTACGGACTTGGTGCGTTCGAAACCTTAACGCTGGGTAAATACCTTATAATTTCTGTTTCCTTGCTCGAATCTGCTTAACATTTCACACACGCATTGCTCCAATGGTCCTCTGCCACCCTGTGACAAATCCACATTTGTCCCGCCCCGCTAAGCCCATGGTCAAGGTCACAGACTTGGTGCGTTCGAAACAACGCTCGGGTAAATGGCTTATAATTTCTGTTTCCTTTCTCGGATCTGCTTCACATTTCACACACACATTGCTCCAATGGTCCTCTACCGCCCTGTGACAAATCCACATTCGTCCCGCCCCCGCTAAGCCCAGGGTCAAGGTCACAGACTTGGTGTGTTTGAAACCTTAACGGGTAAATGGCTTATAATCAAATATGCCTCTTTTTTTTTGGCTGCCAGAGAGGGCATTCGTGTGCCTACAGGCCACATTTCTAGTTTCCCTTTGCGGTCACGTGGATATATGATGTATCAGTAGAACTTCCGAAATGTATGCATAATACGATTATTACACGTAATAGTTCAACAGACTACTTAGAACTGCAGTTTATTAGACCGCTGATATAAATATATGGGACTATACTGTGCTGTAAAAATATAAGATATATTTACATCGTCGGGTTACAATCTATTTTTCCCCGATAGTACGTACCGTATTCTTGCGATTATAAGTCACATTTTTTTTACTCAGATTTGTATCCCAGAAAGCCCCTGCGTCTTATAAATACATGTAGATACATGAGCATTTTTTTCCACCCGAAATATTGACATAAACAACCAAAAATACAAAAAAATAAAATGCGTTCCTATATTTGTTGTTGTTGTTAGTCTTTGGGGTAAAATCCGGTATTGGAATATTGGATTCGTATTCTAAACAGTTCGCGCCTTACTCGTTCCGGCCCTGTGTCACATTCAGTACACATTTTCTATACCGAAGGCGAACATTGTATACCAAGATCAGATCCGGTCGACATTTTCTCTGCCGAATCACAATCCGTCCTCTATCATTTTAATTATCTTTTGAAAACATATCGGTCGGTGTCATTTTGCCGTGAAAAATATTGCATAACGCCATTAACGGTAAATCCCAATATGCATAATGCAATTCCACGAAAGTTATAAATCTCCATCATTGGTTTCGAAACTGTGTGTTTACACGATGCTGATTAAAGTGGCAAGCCTAAGTCAGCTGGCCGACATCAAACACACCGCGTGTCAAGATTTACAACACAAAGCCATATCAAATATCAACACACGCGGTTGCTGAAGTCAGTTTCGTATTCGTCACTAAACTGGTGCCCTGTCTGATGCGTCCCAGTGAAACAATACTACCGAGAACCAGACTCTATTGATGACACGGCAAACGTGTTTATGTGAATTGGGTCTCTATCTCTGACAAATCCCGGCTTATTGCATTAGCGGCCAGACCAGGCGGTGGATTCGCGTAGTCTGCACATGGTTTACAATGTTCGCCAATCTCTACTTAAAAATATTATAATTACGTCAGCGGACAATGCAAATTCGTCATAGCTATAGGCTGCTTTCAGCGTCATTTACGGAAGATACAACTGATTTTGAAATATTACATACTGTAGGCGAAAGTTGTTTGTTGCTTTGTGGAAAAAAAATCGATAACACCCAACCGTGTCAACTAACAGGCGCTTATCTTATGTCATCATTCAGCACGAGCTGTAAACTGTTTGACCTTTAGGCTATGTTTTGAAATTGCACTGATTGGTCAACACGCTTTTTGATGTGTGCCGCAGATGTGGAGAACGTGCGGCTTTCATCTTCGCATCATGGGGGCAATCAGTAACCTATTTCATGCTGTCAGAGAATACGCTTATGTTTGCGGAAAATCCTAAATATTTTCCTTCTATGCACTCTGAAGTATATGCCGCGACCACCATTTAAACCGTTTCGTCGAGACGGTTCAAATGAGTGGTCACAACATATACTTTCAGTGAGGAATAACAAAAATAAAAATAAAATATTTAATAAATTTCATATCCGTAAATATTCAGAAAGGAACGGGTTAAAAAAACTCTCTGGATTATACGCAGATCTGTCGCCATATTTCGCCGATATTGATTTCGAAAATAGTTTCCGTAAATGGTGTTGAAAAGAGATAATACATACCGCAATCAATAATTAACAATATAATAATATTATACCACTTTCGGCAGCAATATGATCGCAAATATAACACGATTTATGACAATAGTTTGTTATCACGATTTTGATGTACAGATAGGCAAAAAAATCGGGAGCCAATGCACAACCGTGTACTAACCGAGAACGTGTTATAGTGAAGCGTGTACTACCGAGTTCACAGTGTAATTGAAGATACTAGAAAATGGTGAAATACGGACCAGGTGAATCACGGACATAGAGTCGGCAAATTACGGACATAGCAAACTGTGATAGGGAAAATACAGACATAAACGTCCAAGTTACGAATAAAAAAACAGTGTGGGGGGATAAATAACAACAACTTGGCAATTTTTTTTTCATTTTTAGCCAGGTTTTTTTAAAACAAATCCAGGCTATGGATTGGCGAAAGCCGGGCGGCGGGCGGGCGGACGGCGGCGGGCGGGCGCGTCCACAATCAATGTTAAGTTTCGTGTTTGAGTCCATTTCTTTGTTACTGTACCACCTAGGACCACCAAACTTTCACAGCTTCATAATGAAGGGTGCCCACCACATATCACTACCAACACAATGTTTTTTTTACTTACTTTTGACTATCCAACATGTTACTTTTTTTTTAACTTTTGAACACAATGTTAAGTTTTC
>CM055265.1:185028906-185060492 GCA_029237695.1 Conchocele bisecta | reverse complement strand
TTTATAATCTCATCTGTAGACAAGTAGTGTCACTATCTCTACGCTCTACGGCTTCTCTGTATTCTTATGATGTTTTGGACACGAGATAGCAAGAACCCGTATGTGTGCCCTACAGGTTCCGTAAGGGTTCTCGTGGTTTTGGCCCTTATGGGGCCCATAGACTGCCTGGGAGTTTCATGTGACCGGGGCTTTAATAATGTTATAGAATTTTTAATTGTACATGCGGTCTAATTATGAACATGAACAGGTGCTAATTTTGATATTTTACTGTCCCACAATATTTTAAATAAGAGCATAGCTGAAGTCTGATTCTTCTCTGGCCCAGCATGCGGTTGGTTGGAAGCATGTGAAGGATTCATCCTTTCTATAATTCCGATATCCCTGATTTGGCTCTCAGGAAAATGTTTGTCTTTCTGGTATGTGAGAGTTGAATCCAGTTGTACCAATTATAAAAGTAGTAAGATGAGTACTAAATATATTACTTTTAGGGAGTGGAGCTAAGTGACTGGTGTGGTGAGGATCTGTTACCAGTTCAGGTTATTCTAATTTCAGGGCTGAATATATATTTTTGTGTAAATATTCAGTTTTGGGATTTTTTCCTCATCCATATTTTCATTCTATAACCCATCTGTGCAACTGCCCTCATGCCCAAGATCAAGGACAAATTGCTCTGATATTTGTGTTAAAGTTTTTAAGTACCCAATATTTCCACAACCCGATTGACTGTAATAACCAAATGCATACACACTGTGACTATCAAAAACCTTGGTGGACGTGATATGCTGGCCGTGGCCATCTAGATGATATATCGAGGGTTGAGTGGAGTAAGGGTGTATATCACCAAATTGGCCATTTTGGTTTTATAGCATGAAATGTTATGGAATATCATTCTCTAGCATCTGGAAATCGGCTGGGCTTGTATTAAATCAAATATCAAAATTATTGAGAGAAATGGGTGTATCTCTAAATGCATGATATGCAGGGCGGATTAAGGTCCTATATAAGCGAAATCATGTTTCCCGGCTGTAGTAAGGAGTTATCTTCAATATATAAAAAATCTTCACATGATTTTAGGCAGGATGTAGTTGATCACATAGCCCAAAATAGAGAACACTATGTAGGATATGTAGACATGGATGACTGCAGCTTTGATGACATGATATTGGAACTGAGAAATGAGTTTGGAATGTAAGTTTAGCAGACTGCCTACCTCTAGCTGTTGACAATTTATACATGCGTTCCATCAGAATATACTCCAGCACAATTGAAAACCCAATACAGGACATTCATCCAGATATTGGTCAGGGGGAAGTTCAGGCTCGGGAAAATGTAATAAATGTGGCACGCATTGCTATCCGGGGTAACGACCATGTTGTTAGACTAGCCGATAATAATAGTTATTTAATTCCTATAAAGAACATTTTGTGCCTACTGAGTGGGCATGTACCTTTAACGCTCGGGTAAATGGCTTATAATTTCTGTTTCCTTGCTCGGATCTGCTTCACATTTCACACACACAGTGCTCCAATGGTCCTTACCGCCTTGTGACAAATCCATTTGTCCCACCCCCGCTAAGCCCAGGGTCAAGGTCACAGACTTGGTGCGTTCGAAACCTTAACGCTCGAGTAAAGGCTTATAGTTCCTGTTTCCCTGCTCGGATCTGCTTCACATTTCACACACGCATTGCTCCAATGGTCCTCTACTGCCCTGTGACAAATCCACATTCGTCCCTCCCCCGCTAAGCGCTAAGCCCAGGGTCAAGGTCACAGACTTGGTGCGTTCGAAACCTTAACGCTCGGGTAAATGGCTTATAATTTCTGTTTCCTTGCTCGAATCTGCTTCACATTTCACACACGCATTGCTCCAATGGTCCTCTGCCACCCTGTGACAAATCCACATTTGTCCCGCCTCCGCTAAGCCCAGGGTCAAGGTCACAGACTTGGTGCGTTCGAAACCTTAACGTGCGGATAAATGGCTTATAATTCCTGTTTCCTTGCTCGGATCTGCTTCACATGTCACACACGCATTGCTCCAATGGTCCTCTACCACCCTGTGACAAATCCACATTCGTCCCACCCCCGCTAACCCCAGGGTCAAGGTCACATACTTGGTGCGTTCGAAACCTTAACGCTCGGGTAAATGGCTTATAATCAAATATGCGTCGCGTTGTCCGGTTTTTTGTAAGGCAAATGCGTTAAAGTTATTGTTTTTTCACAACACAGTCAAATGCCTCGGCAGCGCGATACCGCTTCCGTGGCGTAATTCTTGTCTATTGATATTGTCTATATGTAGCAATATCAGCGAAATACGGCAATGTGATAAATATGATAACTCACAAATGTCGAGATATACCTGTTATTATTTTTGTGGAGTCGTAAAACGGAATACATGCCTGCGTGTTCATGTGCCAGTCCGTCAATCAGTGTTTGTTTTGTTTACTGCCTTGGCGAGCTAAGCAATGGCCGTGGCCACCAAATATGAATTCATTTCGCACGTGTGTAATTTTAATAAACACGTGGATGTGTTTACCTGCAGGGATTGTCAGATAATAACAAAGTTGTTTTAGGAGTAAATTAATGATTGTCACTAGGAGGGTGATAGATTGCCGGTTTTGATTGATCTTGATTATATGTGTGTCAATAATGCTAAAATGTGCATTTATCTGTATAAAACTTTCATATTCAAACTTTATCAGGTGTCCTCGGCAAGAAAATCATTTATCTTTTTGGAACATAATTTCATAAAAAGTGGCACAATTGCATGTATGCCAACAGACAAACGGCGACAACTAATGCGTGCCACAATAAAAACATTTTTCAGGATTCGTCTCCCTTAGTTTGCGTGCAACCATTTACCCGCCAACTGTCATAAAGTGTATTAAAACAGAAGTAAGTCGCCCTGTGCCTCTTCCCCCCACATGCCCAATAACATCGATAATAATGTTTATGCTCACTATGCAACTGTTATGCAGTCAGTATGTATCGGGCCACTACAAAGCTTATTTCCTGATAAAATACTATTTTCATGCAACACAGATTTCCACAAATAAGTAGAGTCCTAATTCACCAACCGAAATCAATTTTCAGGTTTTGAATATCTGATTGAATTCCATCCATTGTTACCTGACCAAATTAATTTTTTCAGATTTTGTGAATTTCTGGTTGAATTCCATCCATGGTTACTGTCCATCTGGCAAGGAGGGTGTACCACCAGTTATTCTCGTAGGCACACATGCGGATAAACTCGATAAGGTAAGTTACCATGTGGATAGACTCCACAAGGTAATTTACCATGTGGATAGACTTGACAAGGTAAGTTACCATGTGGATAGACTCCACAAGGTAGGTTACCATGTGGATAGACTCGACAAGGTAAGTTACCATGTGGATATCCTCTACAAGGTAGGTTATCAAGTGGATAGACTCGATGATGTTGGTTACCATGTTGATAGACTCAACCAGATCAGTTAGCATGTGGACAGACTGGACTTGATGTAGGTTGCCATGCGAATAGACTCTACACGGTAGATTGCAATGCGGATAGACTCCACAAGGTAGGTTACCATGTGAATAGACTCCACAACGTAGGTTACCATGTGGATTGACTCGACAAGGTAAGTTATTATGTGAATAGACTCCAAAAGGCAGGTTACCATGTGGATAGACTCGACAATGTAGGGTCCCATGTGGATAGACTCGACCAGAACAGTAACCATCTGGATAGACTCAACCAGATCAGTTAACATGTGGATAGACTTGTAGGTTGCCATGTTGATAGACTTAACCAGATCAGTTACCATGCATATAGACTCACCAGGTAGGTTGCCCTGCAGATAGACTCCACAAGGTAGGTTACCATGTGGATTTACTCAAGCAGGTAGGTTACCACGTGGATAAACTCAATCGGGTAGATTACCATGTGGATAGACTACACAAGGTAGGTTACCATGCGGATAGACTCTACAAGGTAGGTTACCATGTGGATGGACCTCTACAAGGTAGGTTAGCATGTGGATAGACCTCTACAAGGTAGGTTAGCATGTGGATAGACTCAACCAGGTAGGTTACCATGTGGATAGACTTAACCAGATCAGTTACCACGTGAATAGACTCAACAAGGTAGGAGTGTCAAGGTCATTACCAAGGTCAGGAATGATCGAGACAAATTGTCTCCCCTATTATCATATGAACCAAGTATACTTCAATTGTTATGACGTTATGGCCAATATAGCTTTATCTGACGAACGAAAAGTGGTAACAATGCAGTTGAAGTGTAAGGGATAGGCTAGAGTAGATAAGTACACGTAGTCACTTAATCACTTATAATGTACACTATATTACATGGGGAACACACAGGAATACATTATACATTGATATGCGAACATCACTGTACGGTGCATGATACACTTAATCACTTATAATATACACTATATTACATGGGGAACACACAGGAATACATGATACATTGATATGCGAACATCACTGTACGGTGCATGATACTATTCAATTACAAGGTGGTAAGCCAATCGACTGTTATACTTTAACGCAACTTAAAAGCTATAGACGAATAAACTCAGTATGTGGTATCTCAATGGTCCCGTAGTGGACAATAGTATGAATGCACAAGTACTTTGATGATCGCTAATCAAAGTGAAATAACATACAAGTACAACATGGCAGAACGAACATTGGAGGACAAATGACAATCATCTGAGCTACCCCAGTGCTGGCGTATCTCAATAGATAGTGGTAACCTCTGAGTATCAAGGTCCCAAGGTCTGCCTCACCCGCAGTATGGGGTCTAGTCAACAATATGGCTATAATCCAACTTCAAGTGGATTAATCAATAAACAATAAATGTAGTCTTACTACAATCCCTTAGCCATGATATGCCATGATAGGAGTATTACCATACACTATCAAAGTATACATATGTATTGCCTATGCAATGTATTTCCAAAGTCTGAATGTCAAAGTCAAAGCCGGATGTGGTTACATCACATGGTAGTCAATAACGATAATGTTCCGGAAGCTGGTACCAGAAGTAAAGTTCCAAAGGTAGTATTATTTGCGGAAATGGTGGACCAGATGTAAAGTTCCTATGGTATCACTCGACTGTAGCAACCCGGATGTGGTGGACCGGATGTAAAGTATCTATGGTGAATCAATTGGTTGTACTACCGGAAGTGGTAGACCGGATGTAAAGTTCCGATATAATACCAATGGCGATTATCACGTTGGCTAAGACGCCGAGAAAAGTTTCACTTAGGTGACATTCAACTCGGTGGTAGTATAATAATATGATATATGTGTATGGTGTTTCATTTCACTAATCGATGGCTGTGACTGTCTGCTGAACGTGATGTAGCAATCACACACTGCTCTTTACAGGCCTGTACCCGGAGCTGCTACACACACTGCGCCAGACAGACGTACGGACACTCGGACGACCTGGTACTGTGCACTGACTGGGGTCTGCCCTCAACGAGTGGACCAAAACGTCCAATGTGGCTCGCTGGAGCGATCTCAAGAGGCTACAAAATGAAATGACCCTCCAATTACTGGACAAATACGCACAGACGGACATACAGGATGCACAACGGACTAAAACGGGAATCGAACAACGGCAAATCACAGCTGAAATAAAATGTTGTAGGTACATACCAAAATCCTCCGTGTCACTGGTGAATACAGTACTATCCTTCTGCTACCAGAAAATATGTGTCCCCACAACACATTGCGAGACATCGCTTATATACGCACCAGCGAAACCACGCACGGAATAATGAATATGCCTAAACCTCGTTCGACACTCGGCATAAATATTACAAAACCATGGCTTTTGCCATTTCACCCGTGGGTTATATTTGGCATAAATATATGTTCCCACGCCATAAATTCAACCAAACTAGTGTACAGCCCTCGCGGAATAAATACCATCCAACATGGTATATCCCACACTACCATACATCTGCACACTATAGACCCAGATCTCATAATGCGAAATGGACTCGACTGGTCTCGACATACGAGGGTTGCTATTTGGCCCCGCCAAACCCGTCCATATCGGTACTACGGCTGTACACTCAGATGAGAGTGTAGCACATACTAAACTCAAATATCGTGGTCATTTACGGAAATATCACGACACAAAGCATCACCAGTATGGAATCTGATATATCCGTGTTGGCCAGTACCAGGCTATGCTGAAACACTAACCCGTAGCATACATAACAGAGCAGACCATGGTATGGTCTGCGCTATATACTGGCTTCACCTACAGAAGGTCCCTTATCTGGTGAACAACTGACACGCGGACAAACTCGGCCGGCACGGATAGTGGACGTCCGTAATACTAAAAGGGGTCTTTTCCCTAGCGAAACCAGCACACGCAGTCAACGAGTTCTCTACCACACACATGCATAGTCTGTGCAAATATGGCGTGACATCAGTAAAAACATTGCTCATAAAATGGACGTGTATTTAAATCCGCCAAAAGGACACGCATAAACGTATTTCCACCAATACAACATAAGCCCCGTTATTACACGCACATTGTACATGGCAAATGTACATGCTAAATCTCAGGTATGTAAAAATCACAGGTGTGTGAAATCACAGGTATGTGGAATCACAGGTATGTGAAATCAATAGTATGCACACCAATACAACACAGTACCACACATCACAAATATACAATTATACGGAAATCCGGAATGTACAAGAATGCACGTGTCACGCGACAAGGAGATTACCATGCGAATAGACTACAAAGTAGGTTACCATATGGATAGACTCGACGGGTAGATTACCATGTGGATATACTCTACAAGGTAGGTTACCATGTGGCTGAACTCCACCAGGTAGGTTGCCATGTGGATAGACTCAACCAGGTATGTTACCATGCGGATATACTTGACAATGTAGGTTTCCATGCGGATAGACTCTACAAGGTAAATTGCAATGCGGATAGTCTCCACAAGGTAGGTTACCATGCGGATAGACTCCACAAGATAGGTTACCATGTGGATAGACTGAACAGGTAGATTACCATGTGGATAGACTCCTCAAGGTAGGTTACCATGTGTAGGTTACCATGTGGATAGACTCAAACAGGTAGGTTACAATGCAGACAGACTCTACATGGTAGCTTACCATGTGGATAGACTCTACAAGTAGATTACCATTTACATAGACTCAAGAAGGTAGGTGATTACCATGCGGATATACTCTACAAAGTAGGTTGCCATGTGGATAGACTTCATAGGTAGATTACCATGTGGATAGACTACAAGCTAGGTTAGCATGCAGACAGACTTCACAAGGTAGGTTGCCTTGCGGATAGACTCCACAAAGTAGGTTACCCATTCTGTTTCACGGAGCCTGTGTTCCGGCTTTCGTCCATCGTTCCGGATTTACAGGGTCCCTGTTGTAAGCTTCATAGAAAAAAATGTCGACCACAACGGCTCCGTTGCCACTAGACACTACTTTTGTACCGTTTTTGCTACAAAAATGAGGTCGAAAACGTGCATGCGCACGAAAGAGTTCGCACATTTATTCCCTTATTCTGTCTGCTTTTCCGGCAAACAGCATATTTAAATGAATTTAATTTTATAAACACATAAAATACTAATGAAAATAATATGTATGTGTTTCAAATATCTTTGGAAAAAGAAGTGAAAAACGCCTGTTTATGAAGTTGGAGTGGGAGGCATGTGGTTCCCGGTGTTCCGCTCAGTTGTACTGGTTACCAGCCGATCCGGTCGAAGAATTTGTCCAAAACACGAGGAAGAATTTATCGATTCCAGAACACGAGATGGATTTTCACAGATTTCCAGCAATTGACAGATATTTAAACGATATCAAACACAAAGGTAATACATTTACGTAATTACTGTTGCCAAGTATTTGTCTGAAGCGTTTACATAACGTTTATTGCGGACAAAATAGTGCGATATAAACCTATACCCGACAAGAATAGAAGTCGACAATGTTGTTTATAGTCAATATTTTGGCCGTTTTAATAGCTGGTATTCCGATATGTCCGCACTTGTAATGGATCTCGTTTGGTGCTGGTGTCATATAAGGGACCTTGAACATTGCCATCGAACAAATGGCGGCCATAAATTCATAAAAAGGAGAAATCAAAAAAATATTGCAGAGGTCTGTCAAAAACTGAAAAAGATAGTTGCGAACGGTAACTTGCAACTATCAAACTTCGCAACTATCAAAAAGACACCACCACCCCACGGGTGACCCCTGTGCATTAGTTGTAGGAATGTAACCTGTACCGTCCCAGAGCTCCAGATAAGGTGCGTATTTGTGTATTTTACGCAATTAGTTTAGCTGAATACGCATTGATTGTCAAAAGTGTGAGTACACAATACGAACAGCAATGTGAAAATACGCATTGATTTTCAAATTCAGTAGTGAACATACTGTCATAAAGTTGAAAATTCACTTAGTTGAGCTGAATTTGTTATCATTTGTTCCCCCCTATTTAGCATGTTTAGTAATGAAGATAATCAATAATCCATTTGTAAAAGTAAAATACGCAACGATTTTGAAATCAGGGGGTGTAGTACGCTTTAGACGCAAAGCTTATCTGGAGCTCTGCCGTCTGTAGCATATATGCTGTCAACTGTACTGGAGGCTCTACGTGCCTGCAACTGCCATTGTAGCTTAGATAATCTCAGCTATACGTACGTCTTTTACTTTTCATCTGTCTTTCATATTTTCTGTATCCGTTAGATCAAACGGATACAGAAAATAGATAATCTCAGCTTTGTTTTGAGTACATAACTCTAATTACATTTCATTACATTGCACTACATAATAGAATAGGACAACCTGTTGCCTATAAAGCGGAATATGTGCAGTTAATCTCAGCTCTACGGATGTCTTCTACTATTTCATCTGTCTTTTGTATTTTCTGTCACAAATTCGTTAGATGTAACGGATATAGAAAATATAAAAGACAGATGAAATAGTAAAATACATCTGTAGAGCTGAGATTATCTAAGCTACTACCCTTGCATTTACTTTGTAGTTATAGTTCACCCAGCCGAGATAATCTCAGCTAATTAGTAATAAGGTAACTTAATATGCAGGGAAGTTGCCCGCCGTTATAGGTAGAACATTCTGGTTACTAAGGAGGTATCATACTACTGCTGTTGTTTGTATTTTCTTCTGTATCCTATTACAAGTATTAGTATTAATCAATTGCATATGTCACTTACATTCTTCATTTCTCAATGAAAGTATATGTTGTTACCACTCATTTGAAGCGTCTCACAAATGAATGATGACAACATATCTTATTATCTATGCAGAAAAAAAGGAAAGATTTTTCTGTCCGATAAAAATCAGCTATAATTCACTATATAAATAGCTTACAAGGGGTGGGTGTGTTGTGGATGGAACTGACTTTGCAGGTAATATTAACATTTCACAACAAGAAATTATAATGTTACGCAAATTGTACTTCCTGGTAAAATAGTAGAAGAAATGCATTACCAAATTGGTTCGGATTGGCACAAAAATGGTTCGGGCGGCATGAAAATGTTTTGGTTAGGCATGAAAATGGTTTGGGTGGCCTGAAAATGGCATAAAAAGTTGGAATCAGCATGACAATGGTTTGGATCGGAATGAACACGATGAAAATTGTTCAGATCGGCATAAAAATAGTTTGGATTGGAGTGAAAATGGTTCATATCGACATGAAAATTATGATGATGAAAATGTTTCAGATCGGAATGAAAATTCTTCGGACCGACATGAAAATGGTTTGGATTGGCATGAACATGGTTCGGGCATAAACATGTTTTGGGCATGAAAATGGTTATAATCAACATGAAAATGGTTCGGTTTGGTGTAAAAATGTTTTGGGCATGAAAATGGTTCTAATCGACATGAAAATGGTTCGGATCAGCATGAAAATGTTTCAGACAGGCATGAAAATGGTTCAGATTGCATGAAAATGATTCGGTTCAGCATGAAACTTGTTCAGATCAGCATGAAAATGGTTTTATGGACCGGCATGAAAATGGTTGACTGTTAGGACCTGCATGAAAATGGTTTCGGATCGTCATGAAAATGGTTCAGAATTGGCATGAAAATGGTTCAGATCAGCATGTAAATGGTTTGAATCAGCATGAAAATGGTTCGGATGGCATGAAAATAGTTTGAGCATGCAAATGGTTCGTATCGACATGAAAATGGTGTTCATATTAACATTCATGGTTCAGACCAGCATGAAAATGGTTTGATTCAGATCTGCATGAAAATGGTTCAGAATTGGCAAAATGGTTATGACCGGCATGAAAATGATTCGGATCAGCATGAAAATGGTTCGCATCGGCATGAAAATGATTTATGAAAATGGTTCGGATTAGCATGAAAATGGTTTGGGCATTAAAATGGTTCTTATCGACATGAAAATGGTTCGGATCAGCATGAAAATGGTTCGAATTGGCATGAAAATGGTTCGGATCTGTATGAAAATGGTTCGGTCGGCATGAAAATGGTTCTGGCATGAAACTGGTTCGGTCGGTATGAAAATGGTTTGGTCGGCATGAAAATGTTTGTATGAAACTGGTTCGGGCTTGAGAATGGTTCGGATCGGCATGAAAATGGTTCATATCAACATGAAAATGATTTGGATCGGCATGGAAATGGGTCGGAACAGCATGAAAATTGTGTGATTCGGATCTGCATGAAAATGGTTCAGAATTGGCATGAAAATTGTTCAGACCTTGGCCAGTTCTTTCAGATTAATCAGACTGGATCATGTTGGAACATTATAATTAGTGCTGTAACCTCTTAAATTAGCTTCTACAGCATTTTGAAAACTTTCTAGAAAATCAACCAAAATCTGAAAATGCAGGTCTGAAACTTTTTCTTGTTGATTTGAGCCATTTTCATGCCAATCATAATCATTTTCATGCTGATCTGAACTATTTTCATTACGATCCAGACCATTTCATACCGCTTCGAACCATGTTCATGCTGCTCTGATTTATTTTCATGCCGTTCCGACTTCTTGTATTTGATAAAATTGTAGTAACATATTACATGTGATTTTTAACTTGATATACCTACATGAAAATCAACTTTTATGCTTGTGATCATTTGAGACACATTGGCTTTTCATTTGGACATAAATACAAAGTCAAAGTGTTAAGATGACACATTATCAGGTAACGAGCTTCGTATATTGACCGAATACGTACTGACTGATAACATATTGTTGTATCAGGCATTGACCTGATACAAACAACCGGGTTACAACAAAGTGAAAACTGACATTCGATTGGTCGGATGACATCCAAATGACGTTACCGAATGACATCAGTGTAATGACGCAACGTAAACAAGTCCGCGTTCTGTCCATAGATAACGACGTCATTTTTTAGCATACATGTAAAACGTTACCTGATAAATAGAATACCATACTAGTGTCTTTTGATATCCAGTTTATCTCTTTACCTTGGAATTCCTACGCGTTTCCTAGCCTTGCCTGATAAGCTTGATATCAAAAGACACTACCCTGGTATTCTCTATTTATCAGGTAACCTGCCCTGTATTGACCGAATACGTACTGACTGATAACATATTGTTGTATCAGGCATTGACTTAATACAAACATCCAGGTTAATACAATAAAGTGAAAATTGATGTTCCATTGGTGGGATGACGTCACGTGACGTTACCGAATGACGTCAGTGTAATGACACAACGTAAACAAGTCTGCGTTCTGTCCATAGATTACGACGTCATCTGACATTCTGTGGTCATTTTTTAGCATAAAACGTTACCTGATAAATAGAATACCAGACTACTACTGTCTTTTGATATCAAGTTTATCAGGTTCGGCTCGGAAACGGTAGGAATTCCTCGGCAAGGCTCAAAATTCCCACGTGTTTCCTAGCCTTTACGTCACAGAAACAAGTCCACATTCTTTTCAGCGAAAACATAGTCACAATTGCTGATTATGTACCTAAAGATGTTACCTGATAAATAGAATACTATGTTAGTGCCTTTTGATATCATGTTTATCAGGCTCGGCTCGGACACTGTAGGCAAGCCTAGTAATTCCTACGTGCTTCCTAGCCTTGCCTGGTAAACTAGATATAAAAAGACACTAATGTCGGTTATTCTCTATATCACTACAACATTATGGTAAAGCTCTGCTCTAACACACAATGTGTTTATATTACAGGACAGAAGATAATCGCTCTGACTACTTGGAAGTTTAGGAAGCCAGCTATGTTAATTAATGTAGCTGTACATTGTGTCACCCAAGCTGGTAAAGGAGGCAAACACAACCAATGCTGCAATTGATAGCCGAAATGGACAACCAGCCAAAGACTGGGAGCTACATTAGTGCCATGTGTGCCACCTACATGTACTGGATGGGAACCAACTTCATTGTGTCTCAAGCAATAATTGTGAAATTTGTAGTGATCATGCTATTGAGCATGTACAGTGCCAAGGATCATCCGCAGTGACGACGAAGCTGTATGGTGTTGAGTTGTGAGAAATTCTGGTCATCTTTGGTTTAAGAACGACTGAGACACAAGAGACTAAAGCCAACCAGCTGTCTGAATGAGTGGTGTGCATCCAAAATTTGAAGTACATGTACTTTTAGTGCATGCTAGGGACCAGAGCTGCAATACGTTTTAGCCTTAAAGAGTATTTTACCCCCAAAAATATTTTTCAGTGATGAAATTAGATTCTTATAGTACGGAGCCCCGCAGGGGACATTGGATTTTTTTTTATTAATTTGTTCCCACAAAATAACAATTTAACAAAAAAAAAATAATTCTACGTCCCCTGTGGGGCTCCGTATCATACAGTATTTCACCACTAACTTCAATTGTAGTACTTCATTTCATAAACGTTTCATAAACTTGTTAATTGAACAGACATACACAACTATCTCCATCTGTTCTTGATAGTTGTAGGTAGAAAAGTGTGGTGTAGGACAACATATTTTCAGCTGCAATTTTCGAATGCTGAAATGTCAATGTTGATTTGTACTCCCTCAGATCTATTTCAATGCTGAATTCCTGATTTTCAATGCTGATTTACCACAAAAATATGCTTATCTGGAGCCCTGAGGGGCCATGTTAGAACTAAAATAAAATTGTGTTTCTTTGTTGTAACACGACAAACATATATTTATGCCTCGTCTTGGTAGAGCCGTAGGCATATAGTATTTGGGCTGTGTCTCCGTGTGTCTGTCCGTCTGTCTGTGTCCGGTACATTAAGACGTTCGACGGAGTTTAGAAATTCTGCTATAACTTCTATATTCCTTGAAGGATTACTTAAATATTTCAACACAGCATACTTGTGGACACATGACACTCATCAATTGTGCCCTTAATATGACCTTGACCTTTTGACCATGAGAACTTTGAACTTTTTCACACATAACTTCGCCGGAGCTTCTCATTTATGTCATAACTTCTATATCCCTTGATGGATTACTTTAATATTTCAATACATCATAGTTGTGGACAAATGCCACACATCAACACTTCCCTTAATATGACCATGACCTTTTGACCTTCATAAATGTGGTTGTGAATACTTATCAGTTTGGTTAATTATACCCCCACAAACAAAGTTTGTTGGGGGTATATAGGAGTCAGCTTGTCGGTCTGTCGGTCTGTCGGTCTGTTGGAAATTCCCTTCCGCTCTATATCTTCTACACCGATGCATGGATTATCAAATGGCTTGGCACAAATGTTTGTCATGATGAGAAGACGTGCGATCAATAACCACGCACCTACGTCCAAGGTCAAGGTCACAGTTGAAGGTCAAAGGTCAAACCTATAGAAATTCCCTTCCGCTCTATATCTTCTACACCGATGCATGGATTATCAAATGGCTTGGCACAAATGTTTCTCATGATGAGAAGGTGTGTCGCGATCAGTAACCACGCACCTACGGCCAAGGGCAAGGTCACAGTTGAAGGTCAAAGGTCAAACCTATTGAAATTCCCTTCTGCTCTATATCTTCTACACCGAAGCATGGATGGATTATCAAATGGCTTGGCACAAATGTTTCTCATGATGAGAAGGTGTGTCGCGATCAATAACCACGCACCTACGTCCAAGGTCAAGGTCACAGTTGAAGGTCAAAGGTAAAAAATATTGAAATTCCCAAATGGCTTGGCACAAATGTTTCTCATGATGAGAAGGTGTGTCGCGATCAATAATCACGCACCTACGTCCAAGGTCAAGGTCACTGTTGAAGGTCAAAGGTCAAACCTATTGAAATTCCCTTCCGCTCTATATCTTCTACACCGATGCATGGATTATCAAATGGCTTGGCACAAATGTTTCTCATGATGAGAAGGTGTGTTGCGATCAATAACCACGCACCTACGTCCAAGGTCAAGGTCACAGTTGAAGGTCAAACCTATTGAAATTCCCTTCCGCTCTATATCTTCTACATCGATGCATGGATTATCAAATTGCTAACCACGCACCTACGTCCAAGGTCACAATTGAAGGTCAAAGGTCAAACCTATTGAAATTTCCTTCCGCTCTATATCTTCTACACCGATGGATGGATTATCAAATGGCTTGGCACAAATGTTTCTCAGGATGAGAAGGTGTGTCGCAATCAATAACCACACACCTACGTCCAAGGTCAAGGTCACAGTTGGTCAAAGGTCAAAAATATTGAAATTCCCAAATGGCTTGGCACAAATGTTTCTCATGATGAGAAGGTGTGTCGCGATCAATAACCACGCACCTATGTCCAAGGTCAAGGTCACAGTTGAAGGTCAAAGGTCAAACCTATTGAAATCCCTTCCGCTCTATATCTTACTACACCGATGCATGGATTATCAATTGCTAACCACGCACCACTCCAAGGTCACAGTTGAAGGTCAGGTCAAACCTATTGAAATTCCCTTCCGCTCTATATCTTCTACACCGATGCATGGATTATCAAATGCCTTGGCACAAATGTTTCTCAGGATGAGAAGGTGTGTCGCGATCAATAACCACGCACCTACGTCCAAGGTCAAGGTCATAGTTGAAGGTCAAAGGTCAAACCTATTGAAATTCCCTTCCGCTCTATATCTCTACACCGATGCATGGATTATCAAATGCCTTGGCACAAATGTTTCTCAGGATGAGAAGGTGTGTCGCGATCAATAACCACACACCTACGTCCAAGGTCAAGGTCATAGTTGAAGGTAAAAGGTCAAACCTATTGAAATTCCCTTCCGCTCTATCTTCTACACCGATGCATGGATTATCAGACTATGCCCTGGGTCAAGGTCACAGACTTGATGCGTTTGAAACCTTAACGCTCGGCTAAATGGCTTATAATCAAAAATGCCTCGTTTTCTTTGGCTGTCAGTGGGGGTATTCGTGTGCCGACAGGCCACATTTCTAGTTAACTTTGCCACAGTTTCTCCAATCTGGGGGTATTTGTGTGCCGACAGGCCACATTTCTTGTTTATTGATATTTTAATACCTTGTTCAGTAAAAATGTTTTACGATACATATTCATCACTGGTCCATGCACCATTAAAACAGACGCACTGATGAAAATAAATGTTGAGTGCACGTTTAATGCCTAAACCAATCCTAACATTCCGAGTCGTGTTACGGGAAACAAACATTTGTTTAAGAATGACCTTTGATCTCATAAGATGCTTCATCTTATCACCCTGGTAAATAGAGAATACCAGCCTAGTGTCTGTTGATATCAAGTTATCAAGGCTAGGAATCGCGTAGGAAATACGAGCCGAGCGTTATCAGGTATCTTGTTATGTTAGGTGATATTTTTTGTTGACTATTTCACGTTGTGTCATTCCACTGTAAATGCCTGCTGCGACATTATGTTATCAGTCGGTACGTATTGGGTCAATACAAAACTTGTTAATTGATAAAAGTCTTATTTTAATATTTCTAAGAAGAACATAGATAATGTGTAAGTACAGGTATACAGGTATGTTTCACATCATATGAGATGCTCTAAGTTGGCTACTTGGCAGCTATGTTGTGTAAATTGGCTAATTGACAGCTACATTCATTTAAAGTGGCTATATACTGGACCATTATTGTTTTTTTAGTTCGACTAGTCAAAGAATAAGTAGAGCTTATGTTGTCACCCCGGCGTCGGCGTCACCGTCACGCCTTGGTTAAGGTTTTTAGTCAAGCTTGTATATGGAATACTACTGGCCCTACACCCACCATACTTGGACAACTTCATCTCCTAGTGATGTACATCAATAACCCCTGCTCTATATTTCACCTTGACCTACATTTCCTCTTGAATTACTTGGTTAATTCCCCTTGGTTAAGGTTTTTAGTCAACCTTGGTTAAGGTTTTTAGTCCAGCTTGTATATGCAATACTACTGGCCCTACACCCACCATACTTGGACAACTTCATCTCCTAGTGATGCACATCAATAACCCCTCATCTATATTTGACCTTGACCTACATTTCCTCTTGAATTACTTACTTAATTCCCCTTGGTTAAGGTTTTTAGTCAACCTTGGTTAAGGTTTTTTTTCAAGCTTGTACATTGAATACTATTGTGCATCCAGACACCATACTTCGACAACCTTTTATGGTATGTACATCAATAACCCCTGATCTATATTTGACCTTGACCTACATTTCCTCTTCAATTACTTTCTTAATTCATTTTGGTTAAGGTTTTTAGTCAACCTTCTATATGGAATACTACTGGCCCTACACCCACCATACTTGGACAACGTCATCTCCTAGTGATGTACATCAACAACCCCTGATCTATATTTGACCTTGGCCTACATTTCCTTTTGAATTACTTACTTAATTCCCCTTGGTTAACGTTTTTAGTCAAGCTTGTAGATGGAATACTCCTGGCCCTACACCAACCATACTTGGACAACTTCATCTCCTAGTGATGTACATCAACAGCCCCTGACCTATATTTGACCTTGACCTACATTTAACCTTGAATTACTTAGTTAATTCCCCTTGGTTAAGGTTTTTATTTTTACTCCACCTTGGTTAAGCTTTTTACTCAAGCTTGTACATGGAATACTATTGTGCATACAGACACCATACTTGGACAACCTTTTGTCATAGTGATGTACATCAATAACCCCTGATCTATATTTGACCTTGACCTACATTTCCTCTTGAATTACTTACTTAATTGTCTTTGGTAAGGTTTTTACTCAAGCTTGTAGATGGAATACTCATGGCCCTACACCAACCATACTTGGACAACTTCATCTTCTAGTGATGTACATCAATAATCCCTGACCTAATATTTGACCATTGACCTTGACCTACTTTTAACCTTGAATTACTTAGGTATTTCCACTTGGGTAAGGTTTTTAGTCAAGCTTGTATATGGAATACTCCTGGCCCTGCACCAACCATACTTGGACAACTTCATCTCCTAGTGATGTACATCAACAACCCCGACGTATATTTGACATTGACCTACATTTAACCTTGAATTACTTACTTAATTCCCCTTGGTTAAGGTTTTTACTCGACCTTGGTTAAGCTTTTTACTCAAGCTTGTACATGAATATTATTGTGCATACAGACACCATACTTGGACAACCTTTTGTCATAGTGATGTACATCAATAACCCCTGATCTATATTTGACCTTGACCTACATTTCCTCTTGAATTACTTACTTAATTCTCTTTGGTTAAGGTTTTTAGTCAAGCTTGTAGATGGAATACTCATGGCCCTACACCAACCATATTTGGACAACTTCATCTCCTAGTGATGTACATCAACAACCCCTGACCTATATTTGACCTTGACCAACATTTAACCTTAAATTACTTACTTAATTCCCCTTGGTTAAGGTTTTTGTCGCGCCCGCTTGCGGAAAGCGCGATATAGTCGGCACTTTGGCGTACGTACGTGTGTCCGTTTAAAGTTTTTGGTTAAGTTGTTTGGTTAAGTTTTTTGGTTAAAGTTTTTGGTTAAGTTCTTTGGTTAAAGTTTTTGGTTAAGTTTTTTTGGTTAAAGTTTTTGGTTAAAGTTTTTCGTTATACTATATCTCTGCAACTACTTTGCCCATTACCTTGAAACTTCACATGGGTGTTTATCATCGTCTATATTTTCATTCTACCCCCCTCCCGTGTGGCCCCTGTGCCCAATGTCAAGGTCAAATTACTTTGAAGTTTTTGGTTAAGTTTTTTTGGTTAAAGTTTTTGGTGAACTTTTTTGGTTAACTTTTTTGGTTAAAGTTTTTCGTTATACTATATCTCTGCAACTGCTTTGCCCATTACCTTGAAACTTCACATGGGTGTTTATCATCATCTATATTTTCATTCTATCCCCCTCCCGTGCGCCCCCTGTGCACAATGTCAAGGTCAAATTACTTTGAAGTTTTTGGTTAAGTTTTTTGGTTAAGTTTTTTGGTTAAAGTTAAAGGTTAAGTTAAGTGGTTAAAGTTTTTTCGTTATACTATATCTCTGCAACTCTGCTTTGCCCATTACCTTGAAACTTCACATGGGTGTTTATCATCATCTATATTTTCATTCTACCCCCCTCCCGTGTGGCCCCTGTGCCCAATGTCAAGGTCAAATTACTTTGAAGTTTTTGGTTAAGTTTTTTGGTTAAAGTTTTTCGTTATACTACATGTATATCTCTGCAACTGCTTTGCCCATTACCTTGAAACTTCACATGGGTGTTTATCATCATCTATATTTTATTCATCTACCCCCCTTCCGTGCAGCCCCTGTGCCCAATGTCAAGGTCAAATTACTTTGAAGTTTTTGGTTAAGTTTTTTGGTTAAAGTTTTTGGTTAAGTTTTTTGGTTAAGTTTTTTGGTTAAAGTTTTTGGTTAAGTTTTTTGGTTAAGTTTGTTGGTTAAAGTTTTTTGTTATACTATATATCTGCAACTGCTTTGCCCATTACCTTGAAACTTCACATGGGTGTTTATTATCATCTATATTTTCATTCTACACCCCTCTCGTGCGGCCCCTGTGCCTAATGTCAAGGTCAAATTACTTTGAAGTTTTTGGTTAAGTTTTTGGTTAAGTTTTTTGGTTAAAGTTTTTGGTTAAGTTTTTTGGTTAAAGTTTTTTGTTTATTATATCTCTGCAACTGCTTTGCCCATTACCTTGAAACTTCACATGGGTGTTTATCATCATCTATATTTTCATTCTACCCCCCTTCCGTGCAGCCCCTGTGCCCAATGTCAAGGTCAAATTTCTTTGAAGTTTTTGGCTAAGTTTTTTGGTTAAGGTTTTTGGTTAAGTTTTTTGGTTAAGTTTTTTGGTTAAAGTTTTTGGTTAAGTTTTTTGGTTAAGTTTGTTGGTTAAAGTTTTTTGTTATACTATATCTCTGCAACTGCTTTGCCCATTACCTTGAAACTTCACATGGGTGTTTATCATCATCTATATTTTCATTCTACACCCCTCTCGTGCGGCCCCTGTGCCTAATGTCAAGGTCAAATTACTTTGAAAACTTCATTTGTGACTTATATGAAATAGTCCTAAAAAATTTCACCCACCCAATTCATACGTTGCATACCTGACCACAATGAAGAGGAAATCAATCAATGAACACAAAAATGTTCACTCCACCTCAAATCCTTATGGAATTATTCCCCTTTTCGACTCTTTTTTGCGGGACTTGTACAGCGAAATTTGTTTCCACTGATATCAATCCATACCTTGCATACCTGACCACCACCGAGTACCACAGTGTGTAACACAACAATGTTCACTGCATCCCAAACCCTAATGTAATTATTCCCTTTTTTAAGATCCTAAATTCCTATTTTTGACATTTGCAGTGAGCTACTTGTACATTTTCCACTGATCTAATTCATACTTTGTATACCTGATTACCATCAAGTGCCACAGTTAGTAACACAAACATTTTCACTCCACCTAAAATCATATGGAGATATGCCCCATTTGTGACTCAGAAAATGCAACTTTATGGTTGTCTTCTACTATTTCTAGAGTTCAACCGATTTACTTCATACTCCTGCACATAAACAATCAGCTAATGGTGTAGATCAGCAAGTGACATACACATACATGTATACCATTTGACCTACGTTTTTTTTTGCTTCATTGACCATGCCTCGGTGGGCGTTTATTGTGACCTCCGGCGCTCTTTTTGGTATATCTCTGCAGGTCCAATTTGCTTGAAACTGCATATACTTATTTGTCATCATCCATATTTTCATTATTTAGTCCGTCCATGCAGCCCACTGTCTTCATGGTCAAATGACTTAGCCAAAAACTTTAACACAACTTTCTGTCGTTATATAGCTGCGTCTCACAGGCAATATTTGCTATTTCAAAATTGATTTGATTAAAAAAAAATATAAAACAGAATGATTTGAACACTAGATGGGCATCTAATTATATCAAGTGGTTATCAAACTTTAGATAAATTTATGCATTTAAACTTTTCCTCACGGTCAAAATTATCTTGTTTGAAGAGTTAAAACAAATTATAGGAAAAGGGTCCGATTCCCCCGTGCTCTAATCTGCAGGTGCCGAAATGGACGAAATATGACTTCCAGAATAGTTCATGTAGGTCATTTGCAGCGTATACTGTGAAAACCCATATGTCAAATGGGTGTTTGACATAATCCCCCCCGGACATAACATAATACCCCCCCCCCCCCCCATGTTTTTGACACTGGAGGACAAAATCATCCCCCCCACCCCCCCGCACTGTCTAAAATGCAGGTAGGATAAAATCCCCCCCCCCCCCGTCTAAAATGCAGGTAGTCATAATCCCCCCCCCCTTCCAAAATCACAGGTAGGACAATACCCCCCCCCCCCCCACCCCCCCCCCCCCCGTGGAAATGCGGCCTAGGACATAATCCCCCCCCCACCCCCCCTGTCCGGAAAAACATGTGTAAATATGCGAGAGTGATTATGTAAATCCTGTATTTTAACATGATTGACGAATGAACTCTATATAATAAATAACAAATCCGGTGTCGAATATCTTTATTGGAACAACAAACATGAAACAAGCACATTAATAATTCAGCACAATATTAACCAAAGCACATATACTTCAATAGTTATGTTCTATAATAAGGATTTATCCAAGAGAAACAGCCACCATGTTTACTGAAATTTATATACATACGTATATGCATACGTTAATTAACACATTAAATGAGTGAGTAGGCTTGAGTGAGATATCTCATAATTATGAACTACTTAATAAAAAATAATCATAATTAAATTAGCCTGATTAACATGATGTGAAAGAGCATCAAAGAAACCAATTTGAAAACCGATCATATTTAAATTAGCCTGATTAAAGAGATATCCATATCCGGGTATGGAAGGTCTTCGAGCCATTTCCCACCCTTAAATATAAGAAATACAAGAGATCAGAGAAACCAATTTGAGAACTAATCAAGTGATCAATTATCAATTTAAGGAATAGTAATGTTCAAAACATCAGTTGAATAATCAAGAAACCACAATAGCATCAAGAAATCAATGATTCAAACAATTAAGATCAAAGTGACCGTAAAATATAGACATATATTTATTTGACAAAGCGGGGTGGGTGGGGGGATTATGTCATACCTGGGTTCTTATATGGGGGGATTTTGTCCTACCTGTAATCTGAATGGGGGGGATTATGTCCTACCTGGGTTTTTATATGGGGGGGGGTGGGGGGGGGATTATGTCCTACCTGTATTTTAGACGGAGGGGGTGGGGGGGGGGGGGATTTTGCCCTCCTGTGTCAAAAAGCATGGGGGGGATTATGTCCGGGGGGGGGGGGGGATTATGTCCGTATCCCATGTCAAATATATGAGACGGATTGGCTTTAAATCAGTAATGGCAGTGTGTCCCAGCTATGGTGTCACATTGACTGGTACATCAACGTGCGAACAACAACGTCGTACCAACATTGACACAATGGGGACGAATTAATTCGTGGACGGGTTGACTAAATGCATAAGTTATATATCGGACGAGTTGCCATGCTCCAGATTAAACTTTTAAAATCCATCAACCTTTATTTATTCCTAACTAATGAGAATTATTAGTGTTAGTCTCCAATATATCAGATCTACTGTATTGAGTCCGGTTAAATTGTTTAAAAAAAATACGATCTTCTCCAACAACGGATAAACAAATTGGTTCCTATTTACTTCGCTTCCTTTATTTATTATGTTGGAGCGGGACCAGAGTAATTGGTTCCCGGCTTACTGCTTCGCTGTTGCTATGGCTGAGAACCCGCTTGCTTATATCGGATGGTCTGTTCTGGCGTATGAACCGGTGATTCGGCCACACGGATGCATTCTAGAATTACCATAGACGCAATGCTGAAAATAAAAATGGCAGCCTCCCAGTCATTCCCGAGTCTCTATTCGCGATTCGTCCCGAGTGGTAGGTTACCATGTGGATAGACTTAACCAGATCCATTACCATGTCGATAGACTCAACCAGGTAATTTGCCATGTGGATAGACTCTACAAAGTAGGTTACCATGTGAATAGACTCGACTGGTAGATGGGTTAGATTTAACGATTGGTTTCAACTTTAACGAAACGGTTTGACTCTCAGGTACATTTTTGGCTTTCTGGTGTGTGAATCCGGTTAGTACTAATCATAATATGAAATAGGTACTACCTGTAACCTATGACGGGCGACGTTAGTGTATGAAACTGAAAGTAAATTTAACAATTGATAGCTTTACTATGATGTTGGTGCTATTGTAGTATTGCAGAGCTACTTCCCGCAACTACCACGGTGTTACAGCTTCTCTATTATAATTAAATGGTGTCATTGGCGCACTTCTCTTATTTGAAGCAATGATACAATTTAGTTATTTCTATATTAGTACATTTACGATCATTTTAAGAAAAAGTAAGAAAGCTAAGCATCTTCAGTGATATTATTCCCAATTTTCGCAATCTCAATCGTCATTGAGCACGACTGTCACTTCGAGAGTTATACACATTTTGCCCATTGTATCAATTGTGTTTACATTTAGGTACTTTTGAATAACCCAGTGCTGTGTCAGATGTGTTGGTATCCTGGACCACAGCAACAGGTGCACTAGACGCACGCTTGCAATGTATACTTTGTTCTGGTAGTCGTGTTCCCCAATTATCCCGGATTATGTCTTGTATTTTTAAACTGACATCAGCAAAGTTAAGTGCAGCGTGGAGGCTATAGAAATTCTCCAGGTGCATCCTTCCAGTGAAGATATTATTTTCTCGATCGAGAGAGGGAGAGAGGGAGAGAGAGAGAGAGAGAGAGAGAGAGATATTGTGGTTTCTAGGTAATGATAGAGAAAGAGACAGACAGAGAGACAGAGAAACAAAGAGAGAGAGAGAGAGAGAGAGACAGAAAGATAGAGAATGAAAGAAAGAGAGAGAGACAGAGTCAGACAGACAAACATAGAGAAAGAGAGACAGGCATACAGACACACAGAGGGAGACAGAGACAGACATAGAGAGACACAGAGAGACATGGGTATGGGAGAGAGAAAGATGTGTTAAATACGACATAATGAAACTACATTTCGTTGCAATTTTTTTTAATTTTTTTTTTCATAAAATATTCAATGCGCATTTAAGGCATTTGTACTCGGATCATTTGAAACACATATTTTCAAGCGTCTCTCGAGTGTTGTTAAGGACAACAACACAAAATATTTTTTAATTTAATAACTATAATAGTTCGCCTGCTATATTCAGTATGTTTTCTGACGTAGCATAAATCGGGCTAAAAACTAAAATAGCCCAGATACAACGACTGTTTCTGCCTTCCGTTACTTTCGCTGCATTCGGCCCATTCGCACAGTTCCGCGGTTTGTCGGCTGAATTATCGCCCTTGGGGGACTCTTCAGCGTTGTGATAAAAGCAAATTTAGTCTTCAACGACAACACAAATATTTTGAAAAGTAGTAACTTTGTAAGCTATATTCAGTATACTTTCCCATGTTATTTTGTTTTAGAAGCATTTGACTCTTCGGGCCAAATTATTTGTCGCCCGTATTAGTAAAATACCACCTGTCGTAAAACACCTAGCTCCAGATTGGTTTACGGTAAAACAAATTTTACACTTTCAATCATATGTTCAACCTAGTTTCACTGAATGGCATTTTCATATATGCGTAACATAAAGCGGGCTACTTCGTCGTCGCCTGTATAATTAAATGGTGTCATTGGCGCACTTCTCTTATTTGAAGCAGTGATACAATTTATATATTTCCTTTTCATTTATAGTACATTAGTAGCCTAGGCATTATAGAAACGGACGGACGGACGGACGGACGGACGGACGGTCGGTCGGTCGGACGGACGGACGGACGGACAGGACAGGACAGACAGTGGTTTCTAGGTAATGATAGAGAAAGAGACAGACATACAGACAGACAGAGGGAGACAGACATACAGACAGACAGAGGGAGACAGAGACAGACATACAGACAGACAGAGGGAGACAGAGGGAGACAGAGACAGACATAGACAGACACAGAGGGAGACATGGGTGTGGGAGAGAGAAAGATGTGTTAAAATAAATACGGCATAATGAAACTCATATTTTCAAGCGTCTCTCAAGTGTTGTTAAGGACAACAGCACAAACTATTTTTGAATTTAATAACTAGAATAGTTCGCTTGCTACATGTATATTCAGTATATTTTCTGATGTAGCATAAATTGGGCTAAAAACTAAACTAGCCCAGATACAACGACAGTTTCTGCCTTCCGTTACTTTCGTTGCATTCGGCCCATTCGCACAGTTCCGCACTTTGTCGGCTGTTGCGTAACATAAAGCGGACTACTTTGTCGCCCGTATTACTTCTGGGGAGTGGGGCTAAGTGACTGGTGTGATGAGAACCTTGCACCAGGTCGGGTTATTCTAATTTCAGGGCTGGCTGAATATATATTTATACCGTCCGTCACTAAACTTAACATCAGAGAAATATTGTTATAACTTCTATTTCCATCATCTAAAATGCTTAATATTTCACACATGCATTCCTGTAAGGCTCTACTACCATGCTGTGCCAAATCCATGACCGTCCAACCTCCGCTGATCCTAAGGTCAAGGTCAAATACTTAGTCTGTTTACAAAACTTAACATCAGAGAAATATTGTTATAACTTCTATTTCCTTCATCTAAAATGCTTAATATTTCACACATGCATTCCTGTAAGGCTCTAGTGCCAAATCCACGACGTCCAACCCCCGCTGATCCCAAGGTCAAGGTCAAATACTTAGTCTGTTTACAAAACTTAACATCAGAGAAATATTGTTATAACTTTTATTTCCTTCATCTAAAATGCTTAATATTTCACACATACATTCCTGTAAGGCTCTAGTGCCAAATCCACGACGTCCAACCCCCGCTGATCCCAAGGTCAAATACTTGGTCTCTTTACAAAATTTAACATCAGAGAAATAAGTTATAACTTCTATTTCCTTCATTGAAAATTCTTAATATTTCACTCGTGCATTCCTCTAAGGTTGTACTATCATGCTGTGACATATCTACGACCGTCCAACCCCCGCTGATCCCAAGGTCATGGTCACATACCAGGGGCGGATACAGAAATAATTGCAGGGGGGGGGGTCTGAATTTCCAAATCGGTGTAGCCGAAATTTTTAAATGCCTGATTGCCGCAGATGCGATTTCCTGACACCTAGGCCACGAAAAACGTCATCCAACTATTCGAGTATTGTACTTTTTTTTTTTTTGCCGGGAGCAGGGGGTGGGGTCCGGTGACAAATCCACATTCGTTCCGCCCCCGCTAAGCCCAGGGTGACGGTCGTTCTAAACCTTAATGCTCGAGTAAATGGCTTATAATTTCTGTTTCCTTGCTCGGATCTGCTTCACATTTCACACACGCATTGCTCCAATGGTCCTCTGCCAGCCTGTGACAAATCCACATTCGTCCTGCCCCCGCTAAGCCCAGGGTCAAGGTCACAGACTTGGTGCGTTCGAAACCTTAATGCTCGGGTAAATGGCTTATAATTTCTGTTTCCTTGCTCAGATCTGCTTCACATTTCACACATGCATTGCTCCAATGGTCCCCTACTGCTCTGTGACAAATCCACCTTCGTCCCGCCCCCGCTAAGCCCAGGGTCAAGGTCACAGACTTGGTGCGTTTCAAACCTTAACGCTCAAGTAAATGGCTTATAATTTCTGTTTCCTTGCTCAGATCTGCTTGACATTTCACACACACACAGTGCTCCAATGGTCCTCTACCGTCCTGTGACAAATCCACATTCGTCCAGCCCCCGCTAAGCCCAGGGTCAAGGTCACAGACTTTGTGCGTTCGAAACCTTAACGCTCAGGTAAATGGCTTATCATTTCTGTTTCCTTGCTCCTATCTGCTTCACATTTCACACACGTATTGCTCCAATGGTCCTCTACCGCCCTGTGACAAATCCACATTCGTCCCGCCCCCGTTAAGCTCAGGGTCAAGGTCACAGACTTGGTGCGTTCGAAACCTTAACGCTCGGGTAAATGGCTTATAATTTCTGTTTCCTTTCTCGGATCTGCTTCACATTTCACACACACATTGCTCCAATACTCCTCTACTGCCCTGTGACAAATCCACATTTGTCCCGCCCCCGCTAAGCCCAGGGTCAAGGTCACAGACTTGGTGCATTCGAAACCTTAACGCTCGGGTAAATGGCTTATGATCAATTATGCCTCGTTTTCTTTGGCTGCCAGCTGGGGCATTCGTGTGCCGACACGCCACATTTCTAGTTTAATAAATATAATATTAAATCAACACTCGTGTAAGATCCTCTATTTATTATACCGTCCGTCCGTCCGTCCGTCACTAAACTTAACATCAGAGAAATATTGTTACAACTTCTATTTCCTTCATCTAAAATGCTTAATGTTTCACACATGCATTCCTGTAAGGCTCTACTACCATGCTGTGCCAAATCTACGACCGTCCAACCCCCGCTGATCCCAAGGTCAAGGTCAAATACTTAGTCTCTTTACAAAACTTGACATCAGAGAACTATTATAGCTTCTATTTCCTTCATTGAAAATTCTTAATATTTCACTCATGCATTCCTCTAATGTTGTACTATCATGCTGTGACAAATATACAACTGCATTCTTCTAAGGTTGTACTATCATGCTGTGACAAATATACGACTGTCCAACCCCCGCTGATCCCAAGGTCAAGGTGACATTCTTAACATCAGATGCCCCGTGCAGGCACCGGGGCGGGATCAACTGATCCTGAGAATAGTGCTGCAGTAGCCATTGCTTGTCGTAAAAGGCGACTAAACTGGCTTAACGATTGGGTTCATACTTTCCGGAACCCACTATACCGGATTTGGCCCTCATGTACATTTTTGGCTTTCTTGTATGTGAGAGTTGAGTCGGGCTATGCCCCATATATAAAAGTAAGATTAGCGCTAATCCTATTACTTTTAGGGGATGGGAATAAATGATGCTGGTGTGGCAAGGGCCTGGCACCAGATCAGGTTGTTCTAATTTCAGGACTGAATATATATTTTGATTGTAAATATTGAGTTCTGAAGTTGGGATTTACCCCCCTTGGACAGGTGGATATGGGACTCGACCCCGTTGACCCGTCTGCGTGTAGACTCCCTGAGGCTTGTACCTCTATGTCAGAAAAGCGGACGTTAAACCCTATTCACTCACTCACTCACTTAACATCAGAGAAATATGTTATAATATGTTCTATTTCTTTCATCGAAAATTCTTAATATTTCATGCATGCATTCCTCTAAGGCTCTACTATCATGCTGTGACAAATCCCCGCTGATCTCAAGGTCACATACTTAGTCTCTTTACAAAACTTAACATCAGAGAAGTCGGTTATAACTTCTATTTCCTTGCTCGGATCTGCTTCACATTTCACACACGCATTGCTCCAATGGACCTCTACCAACCTGTGAAAAATTCACGTTCGTGCCGCCCCCGCTAAGCCCAGAGTCAAGGTCACAAGCTCACACACTTGGACATTTTTTACATATTTAGGGGTACCTGGGCCCACGCAGGGTGTATTCCGTAAGCCTCGCTTACTGACCAATCTAGTTAAACTTGTTGACTGTTTCAGAAGAAACTCGGCATAGCCTCGTTTCTTGTGAAATCAGTAAACTTGTTTAATAAATATCATATTAAATCATCACTCGTGCAAGATCCTCTGTTTAGGAAACTTGTTGACTGTTTCCTAAGAAACTCGGCATAGCATCGTTTCTTATAAAATCTGTAAACTTGTTTAATAAATATCATATTAAATCAACACTCGTGTAAGATCCTCTATTTATTAAACCTGTTGTCTAATTTCATAAGAAACTCTATTTATATCCAGTCCAAGAAAGAGCAACTAGAAAACAAGTATTTTGAAGCTGTACGAAACCTCTTCAACGAGAGCGTGTCGGCTGTGCATGTCGTCAACACAGATTTCAGCATCGACAACACAATCATCGACTCAAACCTCGACGTTCTGAAAAAGAAGATTTATGAGGTCGCAAGCCAGCAGGAGAACTGGGGCGAGCTGATCCCCGCGAATTGGCTGCCTCTGGAGCATGCTCTCAGCAAGCTACGCAACGAGGGGCTTAAAGTAGGTCACTCCGTTTAAGTAGGTCACTGACATTACAGTAGGCCACTCACATTAAAGTAGGTCACTCTGTTAAAGTAGGTCAATCCTTTAAAGTAGGTCACTCACATTAAAGTAGGTCACTCACATTAAAATAGGTCACATACATTCAAGTAGGTCACTCACATTAAAGTAGGTCACATACATTACAGTAGGTCACTCACATTAAAGTAGGTGACAGGTCCCTCAAATTAAAGTAGGTCCCTCACATTAAAGTAGGTCACTGACATTACAGTAGGTCACTCCTTTAACGTAGGTCACTCACATTAACCCATAAAAGGCTGAATTAAAAATTGTTGTCTGTTTAGTTTCTATTTTCCATTTTTCTCATCAAAAACATACTTGGACAGCACGTTAGAACTTTAGAATCATTTCCAGTGGAAATGATTCTAAATTGCTGTCAAAGCATGTTTTTATTGAGAAGGAAGACAAAATAGCAGACCACAATTTTCGTGTCCAGCATTCTAAGGGTTAGGATCCATACAGGTGAATTGTGGGATTCAACCCCGCTAACCCGGCCTAAGATGTCCTTAGCTATTGACAGGCCATTCATATGTAGACACTATTGAATACAGTCTACACTCATTACCTCAAACTCTGAATCCTCACTACGCGAAATGAAAATTGTCATTGCTGTTTATCATTTTTGCCTTAATTCTTAACAAAAAACCTGTTTTGACAGCACAGAGTTTTTATCGAGAAATATTGAAAATAAAACATTTCCAGCAGACGACAGAATGTAATTCAGGGTTACGTCAAACTACTGAATACTCGAGGTCAAACTCTTGGTCACAATTACATGTTTTCCATATACAGTCGAACCTGTGTTAACGACCACCTGTGAATAGCGACCACCTGTCCACAACGGCCAGTTAAACCCCCCCCCCCCCCCCCCCCCCCCCCCCGTCCAATTTGTTGTTTAAAAGACCTTGGAATAACGACCACCTCCGAACAACGACCAGTGACCAGCGATTTTCGTTCCCACGCGGCATTTTTTACTGCAAACAGCAACCATTAGCGACCATTAGCGACCAAGTCATGTTTTGTCGGCAAAAAAAAATAACATCGCAATCGCCGATTTTCCTTTCATCACAAAACTCGGCGACATTTTTCAATGAAAAATATTGCACAACTCCATTAACGGTAATTCCTGATATGTATTACATGTCGTGTATTCCAATAGTCATAATGTAATTCTGCGCAAGTCATAAAACTCGATCATTAGCTGGCAAACTGTGTTTACACGATGCTGATTCGTCTACAGTGACAAGACTAAGATTTCAAACACACGACGCGTGTCAAGTGTAAATTTCACACATTGGGGCACAAGGCCATATCAAAGATCAATACACGCGGTTGCTGACATCAGTCACGTAGTCCACACTAGACTGGTACCCTGTCTGATGCGCAGCATATATAGCATTATTCCTAGCGACCGGGAACCAGTCTAAAGTGACACGACAAACTTGTTTATATGAATTGGGTCTCGATCTCCGACAAATCCCGGCTTATTGCATTAGCGACCAGACCAGGCAGTGGATTCGCGTAGTCTGCCCGTGGTTTACATGGTTTACAATGCTCGCGAATCTCTAATTAAAAACATCAGTAATTACGTCAGCGGACATTGCCAATTCGTCATAGGCTGCTTAAATATTCGGGCCTGACCAGGATAGTATACAGTACATTGGACAGAAAGCAAATAAGCCTGGTGTTCTTTCCTGATTTGGACACCTAGCTCGTGTGGGTTACTGGACTTGACGCATTCAATGAAATATTTTTTGTTACAAAAAAACTCGCGGTTTTCACAAGCCGCGCCAAATAGGCTATAGTTTTAATACAGACTATATGACCGTTATTAATTTCAACTGGTGGTGTGAAATACTAATGGTCATGCTAAATTAAACCACTTACATGTAATTACGACAAGCTATTAAATGGTGCACCAAAGCGGGCCGCGAGATATACTTATCGTGAAGATAATTACTCCCCTTTGTATATAATTTCCTAAGCAAGGCTCGGTTCAGAACACTAACAACAAGATGACAAAACAAAATAAATTGACTATTTTAGCCATTTCCGTGCAATTTTTAGCCAGGTTTTTTGAAAAAAAATCCAGGCTATTGGATTGGCGAAAGCCGGCGCGCGGTGGGCGGGGCGGGCGGGCGGGCAGGCGGGCGGCGGCGTCCACAATCAATGTTAAGTTTTCGTGTTTGAGTCCATTTCTTTGTTACTGTACCACCTAGGACCACCAAACTTTCACAGCTTCATAATCAAGGGGTGCCTACCACATATCACTATCCAACATGTTACTTTTTTTTTAACTTGACCCATTTTTTCCGCGTAGTCGACTTAGCCATTTTCAATGTTAACTTTTCGCGTTTACAATGTTAAGTTTTCGTGTTTAAGTCCATTTCTTTGGTACTGTACCACCTAGGACCACCTAGGTAAAGCGAGATATCGTCGGCATTTTGGCATACATCCGTCCGTACGTCCGTACGTCCGTGTCCGGTTAAAGTTTTTTCGTTAAAGTTTTTCCATCTACTATATCTATTTTTTTATTGTCCATGCCTCGCCCCGAGGCGCGACATGCAGGCCACGGCCATCTAGTCTACAAAAAGTGGGTATAATTATGTTATCCAAGTGTCTATGCTTGGAAAAAAACCTGGCCTTCGTGGCTTTGCCTTGTTTATTGTTAATTGATGAAAAGCATGCATATATATTACAATAGAATGCTAAAAACATGGCCGACTTTGTTGTGAAACTGGGTAAATGTTCGACCCTTGGAACAACGACCACCTGTCAACAACGACCACTTTGGCCACTTCCCTTTGCCGGTCGTTGTTCACAGGTTCGACTGTAGTAACTCTTGTTAACTCAAATATTCGCTAACTCACAGTATTTTCCTCAGTCAATTGGACTTTGAGTTAACAAGTGTAGACTGTACAAGACTCAACTGTATAACATTTTGCATAAATACATTT
>CM055265.1:184933076-185028406 GCA_029237695.1 Conchocele bisecta | reverse complement strand
TTTTGACGCCATTTACAGAAAATATTGTAAATTTTGTAAACGTGTTTCATGAAATTACGCAGATGTCCGAAGGTACATGTATCAGTCTTATTCAACCTTTACACTGTTGAATTAAATTTTGTCGTCTGCTATTTATTTTTCACCTAAAACATGCTTCGGCAGTACTTTAGAATATGTTGTAAATTTTTAATTTTGTAAACGCATTTCATGAAATTACGCAGATGTCCGAAGGTACAAAATCACATGGCGTGTCTTATTTAAAATAGTAATGCGTATTTTACTTTTACAAATGTATTATTTATTTTCTTCCTTATTACGGTATCCTTATTAAATAGGAAAAAATGACAAAAATAAACAAATTTTAAAAATCACTTATTTCAGCTGCAAAAAGCAATTTATTTTTGCTTTTTGCTGCTCAACTAAGTAAATTTTAAACTAAGTAAATTTTAAACTTTATGACAGTATTTTCGCCACTCAATTTGCAAATGCGTATTTTCACATTGCTGCGAGTATTTTGTACTCCCACTTTTGATGATCAATGCGTATTATGCTAAAACAAGTGAGTAAAATACGCAAATACGAGCCTTATCTGGAGCTCTGTAAGTACATGAATGAATATCACTTGTAGAGGCAGTATGGAATCAAGACGAGAATCAGAGTTTCTGGAAAGAACGCGACCACCTGATTCTGCTAATGGAAAAACTAAACATAATCGCGCAATGTGACTGCGGCTCTGACACCCAGCAATATTTCGTCCCATGTATGCTCAAGAAAACTCCGAACGTCGTCTATGAGAAGTCCGTCTTCAATACGCACGTGCTGTGTATAACAACGGCAGATGGCTTTCTTCCCGCCGGAATTTTCCAGCGTCTGATTGCAGCGTGTATAACACACTGGGGAATCGCGAAACAAGGTCAAACTAATCTTATTTACTGCGATTACGGATGCTTTAAGGTCGACAACTTCCATCGAATGACGCTTTATTTCCGCAAATGTGTCATTCAGCTGTGGGTAAGCAACTATAGCAAGAAAGTTCCACATCCTGCTACTAAAGTCTGCACGGCGGTCAGGGATTTCGTACTACAGGCGTTGCAGAGGATTCACAAGTGCTTAAGTGTCCCGCAGTTGTCTGACCTGGAACTATCGATTAAATGTCCTGAAAAAGATCTGGACGACGTTGATACACCACGGTCTAGCGTCGAGACGTTGCTACAGCAACTAGACAAGGTCAACGAGGTAATCTGCCACGACCACGAAAACAGCCATTCGCTGATCTGCTTTGAGTTGCTACGTGATTGGTACGGTGACTTCATCCTTGACGACCAGGCAACGTCCGTTCCCTCCCAGTACTCACTTGACAAACGTCCCACTGAGAGACAGTGTACTCAGATCGCGAATGAAATCGGCGATGAGTACCAACAATTGGGGATGTTTTTGGGATTATCTGAACCGAAAATCGAACAAATCAAAGAGGATAATCCACATTCTCTCGACCGTAGAAGGAAAATTCTGTTAAAATGGCTAGAACAGAAAGGTTCTAGTGCAACATTCCTTGTGCTGGAGCAAGCAATGAAGGATGCTCGTATCGACACGACAAAGGCGTTTGCGTGTTTGAAGTGAAATGTTAGTGTGAACATGGGTGAACAATAGTGTGCAACATTGGAAGCCGTAGTCGAACTCACTCGTGCCTATAGTCTGTTCCACATTTTGCTGCCGACGAACGTTCAATAACAAAAAAAGTCATCCTCGCGAAAATAAAAATTATGATAAAATTCCATCAAATATTGATTTAATTCTATGGGAAGTTAACATGGGACATAAAAATGTTTTTTTATGGCCCCGCCAAGATTCGACGGAGACCTATAGGTTTCACCCTGTCTGTCTGTACGTTTATTTTTTTGATGTTTTTGTAAGATTTTCTCAAATCCCCTATAGGGGCCCTAAGTGCGTCAACAGACCACATTTTCTTTTGTTTTCTTTGTTAGATCATTTCCAAACAATCTAGCCAGGTTTCCTCATTTCTCCCCCCCCCCCCCCCCCCCCCCCCCCCCCCCCCCCATGTTAAATTATTTGATGGAATTTCATCAAATAAACAAAAATTGGGGAGGGTGTCTTTATTGTTATTGATGAAAAAGTACTTACATTTAAATATTTTTTACATTTAATGTGTTTAACCCTTAGACCGCTACACGCAACAATTGTCGTCTGCTGTTGCTTTTATATCTCCTTTATTTCTCAATAAAAACATTGTTTGACAGCACTTCAGAATCATTTCCGATGGAAATGATTCTAAAGTGCTGTCAAAGCTTGTAAATTATGCTAAAGTGCTGTCAAAGCATGTTTTTTATGATAAAAATGGAAAATAGAAAATAAACTGCAGACGACAAAAAATTAAGATAGCGGTGTAAGGGTTAATAGCCAAATGTTTCTTGGGCAGCAACACATGCAACAGACAGCAAATGACATGTTTTCAAGTTGGTATTATCTGTCAAATGATGTGGGTGGTTGGTCAGGCGAACGCGACGGCGTAAATTAACAGTAGTGGTTCCTCCTTATATGAATCATGATTTGCCTGGTTTGGCCCTCATGTACGTTTTTAGCTCGCCTGCACGAAGTGCAGAAGAGCTTATGGCATACCCCCGGCGTCGTTGGCGTCGGGGTTGGCGTCCACAAACTTAGCGTTGGGGTAAATGTCTTATAACTTCTGTTTCCTTTCATGGAACACCTTGTTATTTCATACATGCATTCCTCAGATGACCCTTTATCATGCTGTAGCAAATCCATGACCCACCACCCAGCCCTTACCCCAAGGTCAAGGTCACAAAGTTAGCACATTCATAAACTTAACGTTCGGGTAAATGTCTTATAACATCTGTTTCCTTTCATGGAACGCCTTGATATTTCATACATGCATTCATCTGATGATACTCTATCGTGCTATAGCAAATCCATGACCCACCGCCCATACCTTACCCCAAGGTCAAGGTCACAAACTTAGCACATTCAACGTTGGGGTAAATGTCATACATGGATTCATCTTAATATGCTATATCATTCTATAGCAAATCCACGAACCACCTTCCACCACTGACCCCAATATCAAGGTCCACCGCACACCCCTTAACCCAAGGTCAAGTTATATAATATTAATGTTTTTTTAGCTCACCTGAGCGAAGCTCATGAAGCTCAGGTGAGCTATTGTTACCGCAATGTGTCCGTCGTCCGTCGTCCGTCGTCGTCTGTGAACATTTTCAAACGTCTTCTCCTCGGTAACCATTGGGCCTATAGTCAACAAACTTCATGGTCATGGTCCTTAGGTTGGGGGATTACAAAATTGTTAAAATGACGTCATTACGTAATCCAAGATGGCCGCCATCTAAAAATAGCACAAATTCTTCAAAAATCTTCTTCCCAAGAACCGCCAACCGGATTTCGACAAAACTTGGTAGGAATGATCGATGTACAATGCTCTTTCAAAGTTGTTAAATTTTATTTTTGACCGAATATGGTCATGTTATATATCAAATCGAAGGTATCAATGAGGCGATCACTCTGGTATATTTTTTGTCGAAATCGGATTGTTATGTCATCCAAGATGGCCGCCGAAATGTCAAAAGGTCGTTCTTTTATTAGAGATTTAAAAATTCTTCTTCACATGAACCGCTTGGCCCATGGTAGCCAAACTTAAAAGTTATGGTCCATGGGTGAAGCCTTTTCAGATTTGTTAAAATGGAGGTCATCGCTAATCAAAGATGGCCCGTTTAAAAATAGCATAAATTCTTAAAATATCTTCTCATGAACCGCTGGCCGGATTTCGACTAAACTTGGTAGGAATGATCAATTTACAATGCTCTTTCAAAGTTGTGAAAATGGTGACCCCGGTTTAGGAATTTCAAAGTACTCCCCATTTTCAAAGTACTCCCCTCAGGTACACAGACGGGAGTAGTTTTAAAATGGCTAATCGGCCCATTTTCAAAGTACTCCCCTCGATACACTGACAGGAGTACTTTGAAAATGGCTAGTCGGCCCATTTTCAAAGTACTCCCCAAAAATATACTAAGCTGTGTGTTTAAGAAATGATTTTAGGCTTGAATAATCTACGCATTTACTAATATACCTAATTCACAAATCTATATATCGTTTCAGATATTTCGTTTCGGGAATAAATAGTACTACATGTAGATGACCGCGGCCCGCATGTCGCACCCTACGAGTGCTGGATAGGGAATAAAAATGAAAATCTGGACGCACGTATGGACGCCAAAGTGCCACTATATGTCACGCAATATCAAGATAATCCAACTTCAGTTTGCAAAGATATTGGTACTTCACCGTAAAAACAACTTTTACCACAAATATTTCATAAACTTTAACACAAATGTCAAAGTAATTTGGCCTTTACCCTGGGCATGAAGATGACATGGGTGGGCTACAGAATAAAAATATGGATGAAGGTTAAGAAGTTTAAAGCCAATCCGACTTATTGTTGCAGAGATATTTGGTACCCTACCTTGTAATTTTACATTCACCTTGGGTATCAAGGCCGCTTGGATGTGCTATAGAATGGAAATATGGATGATGAGAAAAGTATACAAAGTTTCAAGTAAATCCGACTTATGGTTGCAGAGATAAGGGGTACCAGGCAAATTTAACGCAAATATTTGAAAAATAACGTTAACGCAAATCTCTAAGTGATTTGACCTTGACCTTGGTCATCAGGGTCGCACGGGTGTGGTATAAATATGGATGATGATTAATAGGTATATGAAGTTTCAAGTCAATCCGACTAACGGTTGCACAGATAAGGGGTACCCAAAAACATTAATGCAAATCCGCACACACAGATGTACGGACGAACGTACGCCGACTATGTCACGCTATCCGCAAGCAGGCACGACAAATACGGTGTGCCATACAAATCATTATACAGTACACAATCATATATACACATTAAGAACTATATAACTATGTGTACACACAAACGTATAAATCCCTGTCTGTACCCAACCCAGACTGAGCACTACTCAGCTGACTGGCACGTGTAACAGCGTAGCTTGAAAAATGCAGACGCAGGTCAATGTCATAACAAGACAAATATATAGAAAACAGAGATCAGTGTTCTAGAAATACGAATATGTTACATGGTAGTCAGCGTTGAGTCAATGAGTGGAGTAATAAAATAGATTCATAACGTCGGATACTGGAATATTTACATTTACATGTATATGAACAAACATTGACAGTAAAAATGCCATTTATTTTAAGTCAACACAACGTTACATATATGTGTCCAAACTCGAAAAAATGGGGCTTATTGATTTTCAAAAAGTGTAGCCAGCCCCAAACAAGCATGTGCATCCACGCAATATGATCAGGACCCACATTATCCGCCAATAATTTGACAACCATCTCTTGATATCAGACGCGTTTAAACGAGCGTGTTAGCAGACCATGAAATACATTGGGAAAAAACTCCCCGTTATCTCGTGGCGGTACACATAGTATATGTATGCTTGCTACAGACAGGTTTGTATAGATTTTTTAAAACGCATCGTTACCGGAATTCCGACTGGAGACCTGGTTTGGCCCTCACGTCTTTGGCATTTTGTATGTGACAGTTGAATCTGGTTATACCCCTTATGTGAGTATTACGATTATTCGTAATCCTATTTTAGGGGAAGGGGCCAAGTGACTTTGGTGTGGTATGGACCTGCCAACAGGTCAGGTTATTCTAATTTCAGGGCTGAATATATTGTTTCTCGATGTAAATATTCAGTTCTGATTTTGGAATTTCCCCCCCCCCACAATGCAGCAGGTTAAAACGGGATTGAACCCGTTTGCCCGGCCTTACATGACCTTAGCTGTTGATAGGCTGTTAAACACCAATAAACAAACAAACAAACACATTGTCTGTGATGTAGCAATTTCTGTATTTCATAAGCATCAATCAGTGATCAAGATATATTTCCACACTAGTTTATGCTGATAAACATGTATAGTTTATATGTGTAATGGTGAACATGGTCAGACTCGGTGTGTAGAAGTGGAGTACGTCAATATGTAATCTTTCATTTATTAGTAGTTAGCTTACCACTGACTTCGTAAATGGTAGTTCTACAAATCACGCCGTACATACATATCATCTATGAGCTTGGAGAGGTAAGTTGCCATATAAGATGGAATCATCAATAATGTATAATAGATTTATAATGAAACTAACTATATCACTAGTTAGCCACAAGTTGGCCCTTAAAGATTTATCTTTTACATTTTACAGAAATATGATGGACGACCTGCGAGCAATATCTATCATCTAGCACCCAGCATCACGATCAGTCAGTGATGAGTTGATAGACAATTGACTGATACTTATCAGTATAAGTTAGACCAACACATATTATACTACGTTAACTTACCGGGACTCGTGTAGTAACCTTAAAATTAATATAATGACATAACACTAGTAGTAATTTGTATCCATTTAAAAATGGAATAATGTCACCATTTTGCAGTCATGATTTGCTTACGATTGGATAAAAAAATGAGTACTTCTGTGTTAACTAGTCCTAATAGTAGAGCACTTTATTATTTAGAAGACATCTGCTAGTGGCCATCTTAGATTGTGTCATCCATGGGCCAGCATCACAATCAATATATTTTACCCTAAAATTAAACAGTAATAATTGTGGTTTCTCCCATTTTCTATCATTAAGAACAGCCACACAATTTGATTCTCCGTGTCTTATTTGGCCTAGGTATGGTTTCTTTCAAGGTGGCATACAGAGACAATCATGGATTAAACACTAAGTTTAATATACAGCACTAACAAGTTCGCAAGGTTAAAACTTATTTGTAAGAAATGTTGTGTAATTGTAACATATATTGCCCCCAGAATTCAGTATTTGGCCTAATAGGGGGACATTTAAGAGATTTCTTTTGGGTTTTGTGCTTTTTTAGAAAAACTACAACGTGGCATAGTCCATGCCACGAGGGTTTGGACAATTGCAGTTGTTTGCAGAATATACATGCCTTTGACTACGGAGAGATAGAAATGTGCTGAATCTCGTGTATGTAACATTGACAAAGAGGTAATATGTATTTGATGATCCTATGTTGCTTTCAAATGGCATCTTAGTTTCTTTGTTGTGTAAAGACATGTTTTACTGTGCACAAACAATCACCTTTACCAGAAAATGCATTGATTATTGGTTGATGAAAAAATGGCTACAATATATTTTTCTCGTCGATGTTACATACACATATTCCATGCTCATTTTAAACGGTTAGAAATGAAATTATACTATGTGTTTATGGGTTGTAACAAACCTATTTGGACCTTATTTGTTGTAGAGGCATTAGTTTAAATCATGCATTACCTTGAGAAGTATATTGTGACATTTGATCGAAGTCGCGTATGTAACATTGACAAATATGCCAAGCAATACTTTTTTTAGAGACTGGATGCTTATTACTATGTGGCAACTGGAATTTCTTCTTGTAAGACAATAAACTGTATAAAGATAAGATGTTTGTTAACAGTTTCCACAGAAAATGTTTTGATTAATGTGTAATAAATAAATAAATTGCAAAATGTTATTCTTGTAAATGTTACATGCACATTTTTCAGGTTTATTATAGCCCCCGCAACGAGTTGTGGGTGGGGGGGGTTTACTGGTGTCAGGTTGTCCGTCCGTCCGTCCGTCCGTCCGTCCGGGCACACATTAGGATACTTATGTGGCTAGCCCCACAGGGTTATGGACTTGGTAAAGGATAGGGTTGGTTACAATTAGCCACCTAAAAAATTGTTTTATGTGGCTAAAAATCGTTTTATGTGGCTAATATTTAACATGTGATAAGCCACATAAGTATAGTACCGTAAGAACGTCCGTCCGTCCGTCCGTCCGTCCGTCCGTCCGTCCACCCGTCCGCCGCCTGTCTGCCCGTGTGTGCATCCGTAAACTTAACATCAGAGAAATATTGTTATAACATCTATTTCCTTCATCCAAAATGCTTAATATTTCACACATGCATTCCTGTAAGGCTCTACTACCATGCTGTGCCAAATCCACGACTGTCCAACCCCCGCTGATCCCAATGTCAAGGTCAAATACTTAGTCTCTTTACAAAACTTAACATCAGAGAAATATTGTTATAACTTCTATTTCCTTCATCGAAAATGTTTAATATTTCACACATGCATTCCTCTAAGGTTGTACAATCATGCTGTGACAAATCTACGACCATCCAACCCCCGCTGATCCCAAGGTCAAGGTCACATACTTAGTCTCTTTACAAAACTTAACATCAGAGAAATATGTTATAACTTCTATTTCTTTCGTCGAAAATTCTTAATATTTCATACATGCATTCCTCTAAGGCTCTACTATCATGCTGTGACAAATTCCTGCTGATCTCGAGGTCAAGCTCACATACTTACCGGTAGTCTCTTTACAAAACTTAACATCAGAGAAATCGGTTATAACTTCTATTTCCTTGCTCGGATCTGCTTCACATTTCACACACGCATTGCTCCAATGGACCTCTACCACCCTGTGACAAATTCACGTTCATGCCGCTCCCGCTAAGCCCAGAGTCAAGGTCACAAGCCCCACACTTGGAAATTTTTACATATTTTTGGGGTACCTGGGCCCACGCGGGGGGGTATTCCGTAAGCCTCGCTAACTGACCAATCTAGCTTATTTCTGTTAGTAATAAGTTTACATGAGCAGTTTATAGTTTGCAACCATCCCGTTATCACAAAATTGTGTTTAAATCCACAATTTGATCATTTAAAATACCCTGAATACTCCATTGCAACATCTTTAAGGTACTGTAACATGTTTTCGTCAATGATTACTACATATCATATACCTTCCTTTATTGTATCCCCCGACTCCGTCGGGGGATACTATGGATTTGACAGCGCGCCGCGTCCGCGTCCGCCTCAGACACTTCTTGTCCGGAGCATAACTCGAACACCCTTTGAAATATTTTCATGAAACTTCACACATGCATAGACCACGACCCGAAGGTGTGTCGCGCACAAGAATGACAACTCTTGCATAGCTAATTTTTTAGTTATCTCCCTTTTTTGTTTCTACACTGATTTCGTGTCCCGGAGCATAACTCCACCACCCTTTGGATATTTTCATGAAACTTCACAACATGCATAGACCACGACCCGGAAGTGTCGCGCACAGAATGACAACTCTTGCATAGCTAATTTTTGAGTTTATCTCCCTTTTTTGTTTGCGCACTGATTGACCATAACTCGACCACCCTTTGGAATATTTTTATGAAACTGAACACTTCAATTAGACCACGAACCGAAGGTGAAGTGTTCGTGCACAAGAATGACAAGCTCTTGCATAGCTAATTTTTTTTAGTTATCTCCCTTTTTTGTTTTCGCGCACTGATTTCCTGTCCGGAGCAAATAACTCGACCACCCTTTGGAATATTTTCATGAAAACTTCAATTCACACAATGCATTAGACCACGACCCGGATGTGTCGCGCACAAGAATGACAACTCTTGCGTAGCTAAATTTTGAGTTATCTCCCTTTTTTTTTTTGTTTTGCGCACTCTACAAACTGGACAATAATGCATGAAGACCCGTTTTCTCGTCTGCTCTGTACACCTTTTCTCGTGTGCTCTGTACACCTTACCTGAAGAGAGAACAATAGAGACTGGGAGAACCATGTGCTAGCATGGGCTTGCATGTGCAAATGTCCAGTGCTTAACCACTGCTGACCACAGGAATAATTTATACAGGTAAATTACTACATTGGGTACTGTGTTGAAAATATTGTGGCATATGTGGACCTGTGCAGATATATGTAGATAAATATAGGACTATTAAAAAAAAATCTGGGCTCCAGTAGCAAGCATTATTATTTTTAAATTTTTTTTTTTTCTTTTTTTTTATTTTTTTTCATTTTTTTTGCATTTTTTTTTTTTTTTTTCATTTTTTTTTCAAATTCAAATTCTTTAATTTTTGTCTAGTAGCATAAGGTCGTAAGTGCTATATACAGACTATTATCATATAATAAAACAATTATTGACTAGTGAGCCATAGAATATAATCTGATATTCTATGGCTCACTAGTCAATAATTGTATAATATATTCGGGCCAGTGAAAATTGCTTTCGGGCCCAGGCTTGAGGTAATGGCCCCTTCCTCAATATTGTCCGCACGTCCGTCCGTCCGTCCGTCCGCACACACGAATGGGTACTTGTAAGCGTATGGGGATCTTATTGGGTAGGGTTAGGATAGTGTTGGGTACTCTTGTTGGGTATTTTTATACAGTAAAAACCCAACAAGTATTGATTCGTAGGAACGTGCGTCCCGTCCTCCCGTCCGTCCGTCCGTCCGTCACAAAACTTTAAGACTCGGGTAAATGTCTCATAATTTCTTCATCCTTCGACCGATCTGCTTCATATTTCATATACACATTGCTCTGATGGTTTCTCACACCGCCCTGTGCCAAATCCACGTTCGTCCTGCCCCCGGCAAGCCCAGGGTCAAGGTCACATACTTTGTGCTTCAAAAACTTTAACGCTCGGGTTAATATCTTATAATTTCTGTTTTCTTTCACGGATCAGCTTCATATTTCATATACACATTGCTCTAATGGTCCTCTACCGCCCTGTGCCAAATCCACATTCGTCCTGCCCCCGCCAAGCCCAGGTGCAAGGTTACATACTTGGTGCTTCAAAAACTTTAACGCTCGGGTAAATATCTTATAATTTCTGTTTTCTTTCACGGATCTGCTTCATATTTTATATACGCATTGCTCTAATGGTCCTCTATCACCCTGTGCCAAATCCACGTTCGTTCTGCCCCCGCCAAGCCCAGGGTCAAGGTCACATACTTAGTGCTTCAAAAACTAAAAAAATTAACGCTCGGGTAAATATCTTATACTTTCTGTTTTCTTTCATGGATCATCTTCATATTTCATATACGCATTGCTCTAATGGTCCTCTACCGCCCTGTGCCAAATCCACGTTCGTCCTGCCCCGCCAATCCCAGGGTCAAGGTCACATACTTGGTGCTTCAAAAAACTTTAACGCTCAGGTAAATATCTTATAATTTTTCTTTCCATTCACGGATCAACTTCATATTTCATATATGCGTTGCTCTAATGGTCCTCTACCGCCCTGTGCCAAATCCACGTTCGTCCTGCCCCCGCCAAGCCCAGGGTTAACATCACATACTTAGTGCTTCAAAAACTTTAACGCTCGGGTAAATATCTTATAATTTCTGTTTTCTTTCACGGATCAGCTTCATATTTCATATATGCATTGCTCTAATGGTCCTCTACCGCCCTGTGGTAAAAGAAAATTTTGACTTGGAATTTGGCCTCATTTATTATCAAAGCGATATGTGGGACATCCGTGTTCTATGAACACATTTTCTAGTTTATTAAACTTCACACATGCATAGAAGACGACCCAAAATTGTGTCGCACGTAAGAATGACAACTCTTGCGTCGTTAATTTCTTAGTTATCTCCCTTTGTTGTTTCGTGCACTGATTTCGTGTCCGGAGCATAACTCGAACACCCTTTGGAATATTTTCATGAAACTTCACACATGCATAGACCACAACCCTAAAGGTGTGTCACGCAAGAATGACAACTCTTGCATCACTCATTTTTTAGTTATCTCCCTTTGTTTTTTCCGTCACTGATTTTGTCTCCGGAGCATAACTCGAACACCCTTTTTTCAAACTACTTGTGTTACTGGGGAGGGGGATACACATGCGCTTGTCGACAAGCGTCCATTTCTAGTTTATACAGCAAATAGCACTACATGAGCTATTTACAACGTAAGGCTTTTCCAGAATTAATGGTATGGGAGGGGGGGGGGGGGGGGGGTTGGTTGGAAGGCATTTTTTTTTTTTGTCGCGCCCCGCTGCTACTATAGTCGGGGGGGGCGCTTTTTCGTCGTCGTCCGCGTCGTCCCGCGTCGTCCGGTTTTTTGGTAAGGCAAATGCGTTAAAGTTATTGTTTTTTCACAATATCTCTTTAACCCCTTTCCAGACTTTGATAATATTTCACATCAATGTTTGTCTACGGATGATGCTTCATTACGCACACCCCCACATCCAAATTCTCAAGGTCAAGGTCATTTCTTTACTTGTAATGTTCACCGGTTATGTAACAGAAATGCGTTGAAGTTATTGTTTTTTCACAATATCTCTTTAAGCCCTTGCCAGACTTTGATAATATTTCACAGCAGTGTTTGTCTAGGGATGATGCTTCATTACGCACACCCCCACATTCAAATTCTCAAGGTCTCTCACAGAGAAATACAAATGTATATAGTGATCTAGGCTGGTAAGGATCATAATTCAGCAATAGTCTATATGTAATGAGAATGGGAGATTGGTGCTTTAGGATTAGCTTACAAGGTACAACAGGGGCCTGGGGGTAAATGACCAAATTTGATTGAAGGGTGTTACTGGTCAAGGATAATCCGTGGTCAGTGAGCTATTTTAGTACTTGTGGGTAGTTCGCAAGTGAGTTTAAGTCTTGTAGGACAGTGTGTGTTGGATGTTTGTGAGAGATGGTTGTGTGAATAGGCATATCTGGCAGCTTGGTCAGAGAGAGAGGGAGAAATACATAAAATCTCATTGGATTATTTCATGCTGATGGAAGATGATCAGGTATGTTTAATTAGATAGTAAATAAGTACTCTGTATTGTATACGCGTGGAATATTGTGCGTCGCATGGAATTTAGTAGAGAGGCAGATGGGATATCGGGCTCGTTCTGTAATTTCAGCGGATGGGCGATCAAGAGGGCATTTAAGTAGTTAGAGCGGGATCCATAGATGTAGTCGATAGAAGAGTTGGGAAGGTGACGGATATTAGAGATAGCGGTCTACGATGCACGCAGATGCATCGCCTATCTACAGTTCGATATATTTATTGAGGTTTCCTGACGTGACTCTCGCGAAGAACGGCTTTATATGGACGTCAGCGGTGATATAGACAGACAGCAGTGAACTAAATATTGGTGACTGCTGGGGTATACTCATACTTCAGTCATTGAAGCACATGTATGTAAAACATTTACTTCAGACGTGGACTTAGACGTATGTGGGACATTTAACGGTGGTGATAGGTGGTGATAGTAGTAAGGGGGTCACTTTGGGTACAATTTAACGTATATAAAACATTCAAAGGAACTGTGACTTATGCGTGATTAAATTACATGTATTTTGCCAGACTTTGACAATATTTCACATCAATGTTTGTCTATTGATGATGCTTCATTACGCACACACCCCACATCCAAATTCTCAAGGTCAAGGTCATTTATTTACTTTTAATGTTCACCGGTTTTGTAACAGAAATGCGTTAAAGTTATTGTTTTTTCACAATATCTCTTTAACCCCTTGCCACACTTTGATACTATTTCACATCAATGTTTGTCTGGGGATGATGCTTCATTACGCACGCCCCCACATCCAAATTCTCAAGGTCAAGGTCATTTATTTACTTGTAATGTGCACCGGTTATGTAACAGAAATGCGTTAAAGTTATTGTTTTTTCACAAAATCTCGTTAACCCCTTGCCACACTTTGATAATATTTCACATCAATGTTTGTCTAGGGATGATGCTTCATTACGCACACCCCCACATCCAAATTCTCAATGTCAAGGTAATTTATTTACTTGTAATGTTCACCGGTTTTGTAACAGAAATGCGTTAAAGTTATTGTGTTTTCACAATATCTCTTTAACCCCTTGCCAGACGTTGATAATATTTCACTTCAGTGTTTGTCTAGGGAGGATTCTTCATTATGCACACCCCACATCAAAATTCTCAAGGTCAAGGTCATTTATTTACTTGTAATGTTCACGGTCGCGATACCGCTTCCGTGGCGGAATCTTGTTTTACCCACCACCCATACAAAAACATAATTTTCATACCCCACCACCCATGCTTTTAAATTATTGCTTCACCCCACCACCCACACAATTGAATTATTTTCGTTAGCCCCAACCCCCATAATTATTCATTTTCCCTTGCCACATATGGCCACAGCACCCATATGTATTAATTATTGTATTGCCCCCCACCACCCATACAATTGAGTTATTTCTTTGATCCCAACCCCCATAATTATTTATTATCAAAATTATTTTAAATATATTGGTAAATGGAAAGTGCGATTATTATTAGAGGCGTCCGTCAACCAACTCAAAATAATACACAATAGCGACATGTTCAATGTTCATCAGCTGATAGTCGACAGGTTACGGCAGGTCCATATGTAGCGGGGGAGGGGATGTTATATATATATATATTTCTCAACAACAAAACATGAGAATCGTCGTGCGTTTTCGGGTTTGTTTTGCTCATACATGTTTCGAAAGCATGCGTCTTGAAATTGCGCATGCGTGTGTGTAGACCGTACTTCCAACAGTCAAGCGAGATCGCGAATCAAAAACGCGCGAAAGCGCGGCGAGGTTACGAAATCGCGAGATTGATAGAATCTCAAGTTTTCGTCTCGAAATCACACTTCGCGTTTTCGCGATCTCAACCTATGCGAGAAATCGCGAAAAAGCGAGGTGGTCACATTTCCTTAACGGGACACATACACGTTGTCTTAGGAGACGATTGTCGTGTGCTGCCAAAACATGTTTTTATTAAGAAATAGAGTAAATGTGGACAAACTTCCGTATTTCTTGACAACTAAAACATAATTTGACAAAACATGATAATCGTCTTAGGAGACGATTCTAATCATAAATGTACTGCCAATACATGTTTATTGAAAACAAAACATATATGATACCTGTTATTGGTTACTGCATCGCATCATCGACCTATACAAAAGATCGCGAAAATGCGAGACCAAAACGCGAGACTGCGAAATCGCGAGGCGAAAACGTGATATTCTATTGTATTCAATATCGCGTTTTCGCATCGCGATCTTGCGTTTTCGCGACTGCGATGTCGCAATTTTGCCCCGGCATTTGCACGATGTGTTGAAATTGAGTGTTGCTCAACATATACGTACGTAAAACGCAATTACAGCTCGCATGCTTTCGAGATCTATGCATGTATGTACGTAGAACGCAATTATTTTGTCAGCTTATTTTGTCAACACACAGACCAGGATACCTTATTTTGTCAAAATACAGACGGGGATACATTTATATTGAGGAACATGTAAGATGCATATAAAACGTGTTTTTAGCTCACATCAGCGAAGTCCGTCGTCGTCCATCCGTGAACATTTTCAAACGTCTTCTCCTCGGTAACCATTGGGCCTATAGTCACCAAATTTCATGGGCATGGTCCTTAGGTAGGGGCATTACAAAATTGTTAAAATTACGTCATTACGTAATCCAAGATGGCCGCCGTCTAAAAATAGCACAAATTCTTCGAAAATCTTCTTCTCAAGAACCGCCAACCGGATTTCAACACAACTTGTTAGGAATGATCGATGTACAATGCTCTTTCAAAGTTGTTAAAATGGTCACCCCGGGGTCAAAAATGGGCGTGGCCCGTGGGGTCAAATTTGATTTTTGACCGAATATGGTCATGTCATATATCAAATCGAAGGTATCAACGAGGCGATCACTCTGGTGCATTTTTTGTCGAAATCGGATGGTTATGTCATCCAAGATGGCCGCCGAAATGTCAAAAGGTCGTTCTTTTATTAGAGATTTCAAAATTCTTCTTCACATGAACCGCTTGGCCCATGGTAGACAAACTTAAAAGTCATGGTCCATGGGTGAAGCCTTTTCAGATTTGTCAGATTTCAGATTTCAAAATTCTTTTCACATGAACCGCTTGGCCCATGGTAGACAAACTTAAAAGTTATGGTCCATGGGTGAAGCCTTTTCAGATTTGTTAAAATGGAGGTCATCGCTGAAGCAAGATGGCCGCCGTCTAAAACTAGCATAAATTCTTAAAAAATCTTCTTCTCATGAACCGCTAGCCAGATTTCGACGAAACTTGGTAGGAATGATCGATGTACAATGCTCTTTCAAAGTTGTTAAAATGGTGACCCCGGGGTCAAAAATGGGCGTGGCCCGTGGGGTAAAATTTTATTTTTGACCGAATATGGTCATGTCTATATCAAATCGAAGGTATCAAAGAGGCGATCGCTCTGGTACGTTTTTTGTCGAAATTGGATGGTCATGTCATCCAAGATGGCCACCAAAAGGTCGTTCTTTTATTAGAGATTTCAAAATTCTTCTTCACACGAACCACTTGGCCCATGGTGGCCAAACTTTACTGTTATGGTCCATGGGTGAAGCCTTTTCAGATTTGTTAAACGGAGGTCATCGCTAATCCAAGATGGCCACCGTATAAAAATAGCACAAATTCTTAAAAAATCTTCTTCTCATGAACCGCCAGCCGGATTTCGACGAAACTTGGTAGGAATGATCGACGTAGAATGCTCTTTCACATGTGCTAAAATGGTGACCCCGGGGTAAAAAATGGGCGTGTCCCGTGGGGTCAAATATTGTATCGATGAGGCGATTGCTCTGGTGCAATATTTGTCGGAATCGGATGATTATGATCATCCATGATGGCCTCCAAAAGGTCCATTTATTCGAGATTTTGAACGTCATTTTCTCAGGAATCACATGGCCGATGTTGGCCAAACTTCATAGTAAGTTAAGATCCTTGGGTGAAGCATTTTCAGATTTGGTAAAATGAGAGACATCGCTTAATCAAAGATGACCGCCATCTAAAAATAGCACATTTTTTTTTTAAAACACATGAACTCAATGTCACATTCTCCTCTGGTGTTCATGGAGTCAGGTGAGCGAGTTAGGACCATCATGGCCCTCTTGTTTGGAAAACCCCACCATACACACAATTCATTTGTTGGAACACCCCACCACCCATTTAAATCGGGTGCCGTCCAACCCCCCATACCATAAATTCTGGAAAAGCCCTTATCATAAACCTACAGGGACAGGATTTATTTTATAAACTTTTTATAAATTAATTATTATCATGAACGGACTATTTCAACATTTGAGGCAATTGATGTATGTAACAATTGTGTCAATATTGTCAATGTTACATACACATTATTGAAATTCCTTTACTTACGTTGAAATAAGATTATAAAAGATGTTTGGTTTGTAACAAGTCTATTACGAGCAGATTTATGTTAAATGCATTGATTTTGCTTATATATTGCCATGACCAGTCCGTTAAAATACTTTGATCTGATTTACAGCAGTATGTAACAATTTGACATGAAAAACATGAACAACTATACCTCTTATCATTGTTTTTCTAACTGGCCATATCCTCTATGTTTTGGTGCCAAACGTGAGAATATGCTGATTTCTAACAAATGTAGTAAAATAAACCTGGCTGTTGATTGTTGGTTTCTATGTTTATATAAAGCAACTTCTGCGTATGTAACAGTTTGTTGACAATAAATATTATAAACATTAAATACACTTTTACCGTTTTTGTTTCTTTTAAGATAAAACAAAAATCTTACTTGCATCTTAAGACTCACCTCCAGATGGTTCAATATGTCAGTAAATAAATTAATAAATTAATCAGGTTCCATATTTTAAGCTACTGGACTGGTTATACGTATGTAACAGGGTTTGACAAGAAAATGTTACATACACACACTAATTTTGGTTATATTTTTTTCAATGGTTATAATTCCGATGGACAAATAAGTGTTGTACTGAAATAGAGTTAAACTGCTCACAGAAACGTACGATCTCTTTCGACGCAATGAAAAGGGCAAATCAATATGAAATACTTGCACATACTAGGACATGTTAAAAATGTCCCCCTTTTTCACCTAAAAAGTGTGAGATACATACATATTGAAGAACTGTACAGCTTGTTCAATCAACTTTAATAACCTATTTTTTGGTACTGCTAGATAGTCCATATGTGTATTCATATAATTGAAGTCGTAAAAGTGTTCCATCTCAACATTTCTCTTTTTATGTAGTGTTTAAATGGAATTGAAAAATATTCATTCTCCAGAATAGCGAATTCTTGCCCATATATAAGTGTTACAAAACAACGGCCATCTTGCATTTCATGAAATTGTTAACCTTCAAATTATGAAACTGCTTTTACAGCAGATGTGGGTGGGTGGTGGTCTGGCGAATGAGACGGCGTATGGGTTCCTCCTTATAGGAATCACGATTTGCCTGGTTTGGCCCTCAGGTACGTTTTTATCTTTGACTCTTTAGTTACCTGGGAGTTGAATTGGGTTATTGCCCATTATAGCAGTAAGATTATTACTGATCCTACTGCTTTTGGGAGGGGCCAAGTGATTCTGGTGTGGCGAGGACCTGGCATCAGATCAGGATTATTCTGATTTCAGCGGAAAGCGAGACATAGGTTTTGCTTTTCTGGAGGCGTCGGCGGCGTTTGCGGCGTCGGCGGCGTCATCATTAAGTTTTCGTGTTACGATCATTGTTCAATGTTCAGTTTTCGTGTTACGGTCATTGCTTCAAAACCGTATCAGCTACAAACTTTATACATACCTTTACTATGATAGTAGATGAATATAGGACTATTAGAACAAATCCGGGCTCCAGGGTCAAGGTCAAACTATTTCTTTCTATGCTACAAACTGAACATTAATGCATGATGACCCGTTTTCTCGTGTGCTCTGTACACCTTACCTGTTGAGAGAACAATAGCCTTCTCCGGTTGAACAATAGTGACGGCCTGAGCCCTTCACTTGTGCATGTGCAAGCATGTGCAAATGTCCAGACTGACCACTAACTGGTCATGTAAATTGTTACAGGTAATTTATACAGGTAAATTATTATATTACATTTCCGTAAACTGTGTTGACAATATTGTGGCAATATGTGGACCTGTGCAGATATGATATGTAGATAAATATAGGAATATTAAAAAAAATTCTGGGCTCCAGTAGCGAACATTATTTTTATTTTATTTATTTTTTTCTATTTTATTTTTTTTCAAATTCTTTTTAAATTTTTGTCTGGTAGCATAAGGTCGTAAGTGCTATATACGGACTATTATCATATAATAAAACAATTATTGACTAGTGAGCCATAGAATATAATCTGATATTCTATGGCTCACTAGTCAATAATTGTATAATATGTTCGGGCCAGTGAAAATTGCTTTCGGGCCAAGGCTCGAGGTCAAGGCGGCGGGACAATGCGAGACATTTGATTCCGCGGAATTCTTGTTATTGTAAATATTCAGTTCTGATTTTGGGATTTTCCCCCCATTTGTACATGTACTTGAACATGTTCATGTACTTGTACAGGTAATATATGGGATTTAGTACTAAACCCATTGACCAGGCCTTAAATGACCTTATCTGTTGATAGGTCGTTAAACCCCAACAAACAAACAAACAAACAGCAGATGTGGGCTGCTAAAATGAATGAAATACTCATGACTTGGTACTTTTAGCCTATATGCCATCTTGGAAATGTTGTGTTTTGTCTTTTTATGCCACCGGTCTCGAAGAGCCGGGTGGCATATTGTTTTTGGACCGTCCGTCCGTCTGTCCGTCCGTCCGTCCGTCCGTCCGGGCCAGCATCGGGGGTTTAGGAGCTTAGGGTAAGGGTTAGTAACAAAGGATTCCTTTGTTATAGTCGGTAAGCTCCTAATTCCATTGATCTTTAGGAGCTAATCCTTTGATCTTTTAAAGAACAAAAAGCTCATAACTCCCAAATGTTTGAATGTCCGTCCGTCCGTCCGTCCGTCCGTCTGTCTATCTGTCCGTCCATCACACTTTTCGGTTAACCACTTTGTCACAGTTTCTCAAACTGGCCATAGCATCTACAGAAGTCGCTTAATCGCTTCAATACTTCAACACTTCATTAGGTATGTGTGCCACACCTGCCTTTTCATAATTTGTATGTCCTTCGCCTTTTGACCTTCACCAGGTTACTTAAATGACTTAACTATTTTGGTTAACCAGTTCGTCACAGTTTCTCAAAATGGCCATATCATCTACATAAGTTGCTTAATCGCTTCAATACTTCAACACTTCATTCATTGGTATGTGTGCCACACCTGCCTTTTCATAATTTATATGACCTTCGCCTTTTGACCTTCACCAGGTTACTTAAATGACTTAACAATTTTGGTTAACCAGTTCGTCACAGTTTCTGAAAATGGCCATATCATCTACATAAGTTGCTTAATCGCTTCAATACTTCAACACTTCATTCATTGATATGTGTGCCACACCTGCCTTTTCATAATTTATATGACCTCTTCGCCTTTTGACCTTCACCAGGTTACTTAAATGACTTAACAATTTTGGTCAACCAGTTCGTCACAGTTTCTCAAAATGGCCATATCATCTACATAAGTTGCTTAATCGCTTCAATACTTCAACACTTCATTCATTGGTATGTGTGCCACACCTGCCTTTTCATAATTTATATGACCTCTTCGCCTTTTGACCTTCACCAGGTTACTTAAATGACTTAACAATTTTGGTTAACCAGTTCGTCACAGTTTCTCAAAATGGCCATATCATCTACATAAGTTGCTTGATCGCTTCAATACTTCAACACTTCATTCATTGGTATGTGTGCCACACCTGCCTTTTCATAATTTATATGACCTTCGCCTTTTGACCTTCACCAGGTTACTTATATGACTTAACAATTTTGGTTAACCAGTTTATCACAGTTTCTCAAAATGCCCATATCATCTACATAAGTTGCTTAATCGCTTCAATACTTCAATACTTCATTCATTGGTATGTGTGCCACACCTGACTTTTCATAATTTATATCACCTTCGCCTTTTGACCTTCACCAGGTTACTTAAATGACTTAACAATTTTGGTTAACCAGTTCGTCACAGTTTCTCAAAATGGCCATATCATCTACATAAGTTGCTTGATCGCTTCAATACTTCAACACTTCATTCATTGGTATGTGTGCCACACCTGACTTTTCATAATTTATATCACCTTCGCCTTTTGACCTTCACCAGGTTACTTAAATGACTTAACAATTTTGGTTAACCAGTTTGTCACAGTTTCTCAAAATGCCCATATCATCTACATAAGTTGCTTAATCGCTTCAATACTTCAACACTTCATTCATTGGTATGTGTGCCACACCTGACTTTTCATAATTTATATGACCTTCGCCTTTTGACATTCACCAGGTTACTTAAATGACTTAATAATTTTGGTTAACCAGTTCGTCACAGTTTCTCAAACTGGCCATATCATCTGCATAAGTTGCTTAATCGCTTCAATACTTCAACACTTCATTCATTGGTATGTGGGCCACACCTGCCTTTTCATAATTTATATGACCTTCGTCTTTTGACCTTCACCAGGTTACTTAAATGACTTAACCACTTTGTCACAGTTTCTCAAATATGCTGCAGGTGGCATCCGCGTTCGACAGACGCAGTTCTTGTTCAGATGTAAAATGGTGGCGATCTTGGATTTCCAAAGCCGAAAACATTCAACCTAACAAACAGCTCTTCCAGTATGTGTAGTCTGCTGAAATTAGCGAAAATTTCAAGATCAATGTCACAAACTTAACATGTTTATAAACTTAACGTTGGGGTAAATGTTGTGTAACTTCTGTTTATTTACAGGGAATGCCTTCATATTTCATACATGCATTCATCTGCTGACCCTCTATCATGCTGTATCAAATCCACGATCCACCACCCAACCCTTACCCCAAGGTCAAGGTCACAAACTTGGCATGTTCATAAACTTAACGTCGGCGTAAATGTTGTGTGACTTCTGTTTATTTACATGGAACGCCTTCATATTTCATACATGGATTCATCTGATGATACTCTATCGTGCTATTGCAAATCCATCACCCACCGCCCATCCCTTACCCCAAGGTCAAGGTCACTAACTTAGCACATTCATAAACTTAACGTTGGAGTAAATGTCTTATAACATCTGTTTTATTTCATGACATTTCATACATGCATTCCTCAGATGACCCTATATCATGCTGTAGCAAATCCACGACTCATCACCCAACCCTTACCGCAAGGTCAAGGTCACAAACCTAGCACATTCATAAACTTAACGTTGGGGTAAATGTTGTGTAACTTCTGTTTATTTACAGGGAATATCTTCATATTTCATACATGCATTCATCTGATGAAACTCTATCGTAATATAGCAAATCCATGACCCACCTCCCACCCCTTTCCCCAAGGTGAAGGTCACAAACTTACCACATTCATAAACTTAAAAATTTCTTATGACATCTGTTTCCTTTCATGGAACGCCTTGATATTTCATACATGCATTCATCTGATGATACTCTATTGTGATATAGCAAATCCATGACCCACCCCTTACCCCAAGGTCAATGTTACAAATGTAGCACATTCATAAACTTAACGTTGTGGTAAATGTCATATGACATATGTTTCCTTCCTTGGAACGCCTTGCTATTTCATACATGCATTCCTCAGATGACCCTCTATCATGCAGTAGCAAATCCACAACCCACCACCCAACCCTTGCTCCAAGGTCAAGGTCATAAACTTAGCATGTTCATAAACTTAATGTTGGGGTAAATGTTGTGTAACTTCTGTTTCTTTACAGGGAACGCTTTGATATTTCATTCATGCATTTTTATAACTTTCTGTTTCTTTACAGGGAACACCTTGATATTTCATACGTGCATTCATCTATGATACACTATCGTGCTATACCAATTCCATGACCCACCCCACCCCTTTCCCCAAGGTCAAGGTCATGAACATAGCACATTCATAAACTTAACGTTGTGGTAAATGTCTTATGACATATGTTTCCTTTCATGGAACGCTTTGGTATTTCATACATGCATTTCTCAGATGACCCTCTATCATGCAGTAGCAAATCCACAACCCACCACCCAACCCTTGCTCCAAGTCAAGGTCACAAACTTAGCATGTTCATAAACTTAACGTTGGGGTAAATGTTGTGCAACTTCTGTTTCTTTACAGGGAACGCTTTGATATTTCATACATGCATTCATCTGATGATCCTCTATTGTGCTACAGCAAATACATGACCCCCCCCCCACCCCTTTCCCCAAGATCAACATCATAAACTTAGCGTTGGAGTAAATGTCTTTTTATAACTTTCTGTTTCTTTACAGGGAACACCTTGATATTTCATACATGCATTCATCTGATGATACTATATCGTGCTATAGCAAATTCATGACGCACCGCCCACCCCTTACCCCAAGGTGAAGGTCACAAACTTACCACATTCATAAACTTAAAAATGTCTTATGACATCTGTTTCCTTTCATGGAACGCCTTGATATTTCATACATGCATTCCTCAGATGACCCTCTATCATGCTGTAGCAAATCCACAACCCACCACCCAACCCTTACGCCAAGGTCAAGGTCACAAACTTAGCATGTTCATAAACTTAACATTGGGGTAAATGTTGTGTAACTTCTGTTTCGGTACAGGGAACGCTTTGATATTTAATACATGCATTCATCTGATGAAACACTATCGTGCTATAGCGAATACATGACCCACCGCCCATCCCAAATGTCTTATACCATATGTTTCCTTTCATGGGACACCTTGATATGGCATACATGCATTCCTCAGATGACCCTCTATCACGCTGTAGCAAACCCACAACCCACCACCCAACCCTTACCCCAAGGTCAAGGTCACAAACTTAGCACGTTCATAAACTTAACGTTCGGGTAAATGTTGTTTAGCTTCTGTTTATTTACAGGGAACGCTTTGATATTTCATACATGCATTCATCTGCTGATCCTCTATTGTGCTACAGCAAATCCATGACCCACCCCACCCCACCCCTTTCCCCAAGGTCACAAACTTAGCACATTCATTCATGCATTCCTCATGTGAATAGCTATCATGCTGTAGAAAATCACCAACTTAGTGCGTTCATAAACTTAACGTTGTGTTAAATTTTGTTTTACTTCTGTTTTCAGGGAGCGCATTGATATTTCATACCTGCATTCATCTTAATATGCTAGATTATGCTATAGCAAACCCACGACCCACCTTGGACCACTGACCCCAATGTCAAGGTCCACCGCACGCCCCTTAACCCAAGGTCATAAATATGTTTTAACAAAAATATCACCTTTTTAACTTAGCCATTATTTCTACTTTTTTCTATACAATTCTATATACGGTACATAGTTTGTGTACACAACTCACCCGAAACCGTTCAGTCGATCGTTCTGAAACTATACACACGTCTTCTACACATATTGAAGATGTGCACCTTCGTGTTTTTATGCCGAAAATATATTTTTTAACAAAAATATCACCTTTTTAACTTAGCCATTTTTTCTACATTTTTCTATGAAATTCTATTTAAGGTACAGAGTTTGTGTACACAACTCCTCTGAAACCGTTCAGTCGATCGATCTGAAACTATGCACACGTCTTCTACACATATTGAAGATGTTCACCCTGGTGTTTTTATGCCAATTCCCTTTCATTTCTACTTTACACTCTACTTTTCTATCTCTGCCTAAATTAGTATACATGTTTAGCACAACGAGATGAAGAAATAATGCTATAGACTTTCAAATTCTCATTAATGTTTCTTGCCTTGGCGACAGCTTCACATTTCTGCATCTTCGCTGTCTGGCCCATATTCGACGGGCGTATTTTGTGACTTGCGGCACTCTTGTTAAACAATGCATAGAAGCTATTTTTTTCTAAAATGGTTCAAGTTGACGAATCAACAATAAAAAAAAAGGTAGGAACATCGTCATGGAATCCTCAGAAATGACCCTACTATAACTGCTATAACTGCCTGTATGGTCAACATCAGACAGTGTGCCAGCCGCCCGACTTTTATTTTGGACAGTAATATCAAATTAAATATGTGTTCGGTATGCACATAACAAGGTGAATGAAACAACACCATTGTTTAATAGACCAGCAAGAGATATATGTCGCCTAGAAACTTGATACAGTGGCTGTGAAAATGCAGTATATACTAATTATAAACAGCATATACTCTGGTTAGTATGCACATTCACAAAATAGCATGTACAGTCTGATCTGGAATGTACATGACTACATGAATTCACGTTTGCAGCAGCCTTATTTCCTGTATCCTAACACATCCCAATATGGCTATTTCAACACTGGTCTTTAATTAGCTGTCAGCATATATTATATCTGCAGCAATGCAGTCTAACTGGGATGGGGTTATCTGTGAAATGACATGACACAGTTTCACATTTTTATCAAATACCGACTTATTACAAACACATATTCTTATATATTGGTTACTGCATGTACTTACAAAATACATCGGAGATAGGAACCTTGTCCATGTCCAGAAGTACAATATAGATTTCACTATATGTATGTGACACACTCTCAGTAAATGGACACGTTACGACATGCATATCCCCGGATCAGCTGGTGCATCCTCGCAGCCTCATCAGGATCTACACTGTTCAGTTTGGTGGTCATTTATGGTGGCTCTAATTAATGATGTATCATGCTGTAAAGTATATGTCACTATGTGGGTGGAAGGTGGGTGCAAGCGATGGGTAATTTAACGATCGGGGTTCATCCTTACCGGAATTCCGACTGGAGACCTGGTTTGGCCCTCACATACGTCTTTGGCATTTTGTATGTGACAGTTGAATCTGGTTATACCCCTTATGTGAGTATTACGATTATTCGTAATCATATTTTAGGGGAAGGGGCCAAGTGACTTTGGTGTGGTATGGACCTGCCACCAGGTCAGGTTATTCTAGTTTCAGGGCTGAATATATTGTTTCTCGATGTAAATATTCTGTTCTGATTTTGGAATTTTCCCCCCAATGCAGCAGGTTAAAACGGGATCGAACCCGTTTGCCCGGCCTTACATGATCATAGCTGTTGATAGGCTGTTAAACACCAATAAACAAACTATGTAATCCCGTGGGCTTTGCATGATGATTTTGTTTCTTGTTACTTTTAATATCTTTGGGGTATTAAAAAAAAAATGAGGGGGGCGCCAGATTTTCCTGCCATTTCTTTGGCCGCCATCTTGGATTTAAAATGGCCGCCTTAGCAACAATTATTTTGCCAATAACTTCGCCAATAATCGTCGTAGAAACAAAATTCCGGTGTCTATACCCACATTATCAGGGTCAAGGTTGCTGATGGCATAGTTAAAATTATGATATAACAGTCGCCATCTTGAAATTCAAGATGGCCGCCATGACAATGGCACATTTTGTCGTAATATTATGATATAATATCACATGGACAAAGTTAGAGCAGATAGACCCACACTTAATTATATGTGCACAAAGTTATGCGAATGTTAACAATTTAATTACGCCGTTTGCATGCAAACATGACTATTTGGTGTAAAATGTGGCAAATAAATATACATACAAAATTTACAACTGTGTTTATTGACTCAATTCAAGATTGTTTTCATATACAAGGAACTAGCATCGTTCTCATTAGCTGAGGAGACAATATGTATTTCGATTGATTCAACAATGACATAAGTATGCAGATAAATGTATTCTTGTATTGTACTTATTAACATATGTGGGTGGTGTCGGGCGAACGAGACGGCGTAAATTAACGGTAGGGGTTCCTCCTGATAGGAATCACGATTTGCCTGGTTTGGCCCTCAGGTACGTTTTGTATTTTTTGCTCTTTTGTTACCTGGGAGTTGAATTGGGTTATTGCCCATTATAAAAGTAGTAAGATTATTACTGATCCTACTGCTTTTGGGAGGGGCCAAGTGATTATGGTGTGGCGAGGACCTGGCATCAATCAGATCAGGATTATTCTGATTTCAGGGCTGAATATATAGTTTTTTTATTGTAAATATTCAGTTCTGATTTTGGGATTTTCCCCTCATTTGTACATGTACTTGAACATGTACATGTACTTGTACAGGTAATATATGGGATTTAGTACTAAACCCATTGACCCGGCCTTAAATGACCGTTGATAGGCCGTTAAACCCCAACAAACAAACAAACAAAACTTATTAACATATACCTGCTGTCGAGTATACCTTACTATGTTTGAGATCAACATAACAATAAAGAACAGTTCAAGTGACTCGCAATATACATTGTATGTATCCTGGTAAGAACATCACTACACTATTCAACTCATTAACATATCGATGGTCTAGTGAATTGATGTTGTATGTGCAATACTTTATGTCTTTATGTACACCTGTACTGTGGGATCATTGAACTGAAGTAGACACATACAACATATATTGACCAAAATCAATTATTATTGCACACATTTATATTAATGAGTAGAACTGTTGCTGACTACTATTAGCCCAATTCAAACTGATTATTTTCGAATATATAGCGAGTAACAATAACAGTATGTCCGTTATTGATAATGGTTTCTACTCGACACGATCTTCTTCATTACTATACACCGAGTCAAACTCATTGTCATCATCGGTTGCCAATGTGTCTGTGTTAATACACATATCGTCATTGGCACCGCACCTGCAAAGTTCTGTACATGGAAGAAAGCTTGCCTTACATGAACATTTACCAGAGCGTTTGCTGGCAACACAGCAACACCTGACCAGTTCAACGACAGCTTCCGGTGCTGGTAGAACCCGTGACACAACAGGAACCCAGCCTCCATCCTGATGCGACCACCCAAGTGTGGCACGATCTAACACGGCTTTATGGCTGGTTATGTCCTGTGCCCAGACATGAGCCTGCAGATGAGCACGGTCGACATGCTCAATCATGGCTCCTTGCGTTGGTGGAAGCTTCTCCACGCATTGGTTGCCTTTAAACTGCTTGAACAGGTGCCATATCATGTCATTGGCATTTGAAACTTTACTGTTGAATAGCTGGCATAAGAATTTTTCGCACCCAGCATGGACAGGACAGCCTTGGATGGAATCGATCCAACACCAAGCTCAGTAAGCGCACTTACCACATCGTCACTGGCCTTCATAAATGTTTTGAAGTAAGTCAGCTTACCCTTTCCATTTATATGACCAGTCGTGTCTGAGCGCATGCAACTGAGCGCATGCAACCCTGGTAATGCGGCAGCTTTTTCCGGTCCTAAAGCTTTATATATGCCATTCAGTGGAACCTTTCGTCGTCTGTCCCCAGTGCCCATAATAAGAACCGTTTCAGGACTTGACTTAGCAAAGACACTCTACGCAAAGCCAGTACAAGTACATCCGTGTCTTGTGTGTATATGTGTACTGTCTTTCCCAAGTTATTCACTGCCACCGCGTAGAGTATAACAATCGTATCAACTTCCTCCTGTGTGCTCTTCAAGTTTTACCATAGTATTCTATGTTGACATCGCTCCCTTTCGCGTATGGGTTGTCACTGCAACCTTGCATTCATCGATTGACATTTGTGCAAGATACAGCGTTAGCTGATCTTTTGTTTCCGTACTTGAAAGGAACGCTTTGAAGTCTTTGATTGGCGTTGCGTCCTCTACTTTGTGACCCCTCTCTGAAGATCTCCCAGCCGTACGCAACATTCGTGTTTGGTCCTTGAGATAGTTTTGTACACTGTAGTCATCAAATATGATATACGTTTCAGAATATCCACGCGATTTGCTATCAATAGCCCGAACAAATGCGTCTGCCAAGTCGTTACATGTATGGATTACGTGTTTATGTACAACCATTTAATTCACCAGAGCCATCCCATCAACTATGATGCTCACATATGTCGTTTCATCTGACTCATCAATACGAGTTTGATCTGCCACCAAATCTTCCAGCGCATTGGCCAGCTTGAACTTATCAAGACATGGATAGAGGAAGCACCGGCCTTCATGAAAGTGGTGTTCACTGCTGATAATTGATGGTTTCCAATGACATCTTCCAAATTTACGTCCCTAGACGACTTGGCAACGACAAGAAAACGGACAAATAGAGAGTGTGTTGCCTTCAGAGTGAATTCTTCGGATTTGCCTTTCAGTTTTACAGTCTTGCAACCATCACCCCAATTAAAGTATTTGACTTTGGGCATCATGTCCCACAAGTTTTTGTCACCACAAATTCGTTGTTCAACAAACTCCGTAAAAAACCGAGTGCCACGTTCTTCCATATCTAATATATCCCGTTGCACTGTTTCCGGCATGATCATCTTCGTTGTCAGGTTGAACAGCTTCTGTTCAGTGGCATCAACTCCTTCACCAACAGCGAACTCGTCCCGTTCACCAACAGTGAATGGATTGGATTTTATCACAACATCATGTAGCTGTTTCACAGCCTTCTCATGTCGCTTAGTCCTAGACACACTATGACTGTGGTGCTTTTGTGTACCATTGTTCTGAATGTTCAGTAGTATTTCCATCTCACCAGAAAGCCTGGTAAGCTCTGGTGCACTGAGACAGTACTTCAGTAGTGCACTGGGATTAGTTGTTATGCCAGTTAAGGCACCGTCACCTTTGTGTACTTTGTTAACATATTCCTGAGCTTGGTCGGGACCGACTGAGGTGAAGGGTGTGCTATTTGTGTTGACAAAAAAGTTACCTAGCTCGAACACTTCCCATATGTTGGAATTGCTCTCTTTCAAATCGTGCATACGCGCAATGTGCTCTGGGATATTCTGGGCATAGTCGTGTCTATTATATGCAAAGAAATAGACACACATCTTTTCCAAAGAAGCGAGATGCAACAGCCAGTTGCGTTCTCGTGTGCCACGTAGGAACTGCAGTAGGTTCATGACTTGCTTCATGTACATACGTGCCCATTTGTACATCGGGTACTTGTCATTAGCACGATCGAAGTCATCCATGTGCTTAGTCAGATCCAGTCTGTGAGCTCATGTAGGGCAACGTATATTGCTTGCCTTAATGTCGGGTGGTGTTCAAAGAAGACACCGATCCAAAGGTCAAACAACACCTGCAATGTTATCTGGTGCGCGTCTATGGCTCTGTTGTGGTGTTTCCCGTTTAGTATCTGAGCAACAGTAACGCTGCTATACAAGTCAGCATCTACCCATGCCTAGTCCAGGCCACTAGATTCCAAAGTAGCACCAATACACCGTAATCCACATAACACAGTGTGGAATTGGCCAGGACTCTCAATCGTCATCTCACTGAATTGAGGATCTAGGTATGGGATTTTGCGAGCTCGTTTGTACAGATACATGTCCAACCAAACTAGAACCGGACCAGAGCATATGATGCCATTGAGATTGTGTAACTGTTCCAGTGCAGTGGTGAGTGAAGGCCATTCATGAGCTGGAGCATTAATTAAAGGGAGTGTGTGTACCTTATCCGCTGCATTGCTTCCATCAAGAGTTGCTTCACAAACAATCGAATTGTAAGCCGACCAGACCGGTATATGTTGTGTTCTTACCTGTGGATCAGTAACAGACTGCGAACTTATTGCTGCTGGCACTTGTTCGCAAGATTGGCGATGAACAGAACGCGCTAGAAGCCATATGGTATCCTTCAGCCGCGAAGCAATAAGCTCGTCATCATTACTGCCGATCTCACAATTGGGGTAATGGGGAGAATTTTCTGGTTTAGGATTACCTGATATTTTACTTTGTACCAGCGGCACGACTGTTTTCGGAACATCAGTTAGAGTTCTTGACGTTGTACTGGACTTTGGTTGAGGGATGCTAGAGAGGTGGAGGGGGTCACATGTGCCATGAGTGCTATGTTGCTGCTGATACACAGCCATCGCCGTCGCATGGAAAGAGTTATTTCCATCCGGAGTGTCTACATTAGCATCGATGTTGGCAATTGAAAATCGGAGCTGATTGTGGCGATGAAGTCCCGGTGGAATATAAACACCACCATGGGACTCCATGTTTTGCTGCACGCCAGTAGCAATTTGTGTTACGCATTGCTTTACACGACTATATGGAACACCTACATCAGCCTGGGAAAGAAGATGTATAAGCTTATAGCTACGCCAAACATGCTCACAGTACAGTGACATTCCAAGTGTAATTGGGGTTTCAATAGTAGACCTAAACGTACTTCGCGATTGCGAAGTAGGTTCATACAATAGTTGATGGTTTGATTTGTGTGCTTGTACGATCTGCTGACTTATAGCACGTGTCGACCTGTCAATAGTATCTGCCCGTGTGTCTGTTTTGACCGAATGTACACTTTGTATTATCCATCTTATTAGGTTGTGGAGCACCCGTGGAACTCCACCTTCACCACTATCTTCAAACATAGACTACATTTTGAAGGGTATGAAGGATTTTAAAACAGTGGTGAACCAAACGGTTTGTACTAAATATACCCTTTTAGAAGCCAAATTGTCGCATTAAAACTATTGTTTTGGCTAATATGACATTGACCCTGACCCCAAACACGTGACATTGACCCATTGTTTTCTTCAAAAACTCAATTCATTGACACAAAATCCATTAATGCCTACACCTGAGACAACGACCAAAATATGTAGTGCATTTGTGACCCAGATAACGATATTTGGTGTTTTTTTATGGGTATTTGACCTTAACATTGACTGCCAGAGCGTGACATTGAGCCCAAATCATTTTGAAACCACCAACAACATACTCAGCTACCTGAGAAGCCATAGAAACGACACCAAGTTTGTGAAAATCGCACCATACGTTGCCGAGATATACCAATAACGAGATTTGTATGGCGGCCATTTTGAATCCAAGATGGCAGCCAAAATAATGCCCCCACCCCCCCCCCCATACCATTAATTCTGGAAAAGCCTTAAGTTGTAAATAGCTCATGTAGTGTTATTTGCTGTATAAATAAAGGAAGGTATATGATATGTACGTAACATTGACGAAAACATGTTACAGTACCTTAAAGATGTTGCAATGGAGTATTCAGGGTATTTTAAATGATCAAATTGTGGATTTAAACACTATTTTGTGATAATGGGATGGTTGCAAACAATACACTGCTCATGTAAACTTATTACTAACATAAATAAATAAACCTGCTGAAAAATGCCCCCCACCCCCACCCCCAATTCTGGCCCATATTATATATGGGGCAATATAAGTTACAATTACACAACATTTCTTACAAATAAGTTTTAACCTTGCGAACTTGTTAGTGCTTAATGTTCTTAATGATAGAAAATGGGAGAAACCACAATTATTACTGTTTAATTTTAGGGTAAAATATATGGATTGTGATGCTGGCCCATGGATAACACAATCTAAGATGGCCACTAGCAGATGTCTTCTAAATAATACAGTGCTCTACTATTAGGACTAGTTAACGCAGAAGTACTCATTGTTTATCCAATCGTAAGCAAATCATGACTCCAAAATGGTGACATTATTCCATCTTTAAATGGATACAAATTACTACTAGTGTTATGTCATTATTAATGTTAAGGTTACTACATGAGTCCCGGTAAGTTAACGTAGTAGAATATGTGTTGGTCTAACTTATACTGATAAGTATCAGTCAATTGTCTATCAACTCATCACTGACTGACCGTGATTCTAGGTGTTGCTTGCTAGATGATAGATATTGCTCACAGGTCGTCCATCATATTTCTGTAAAATGTATAAGATGAATCTTTAAGGGGCCTAACTTGTGGCTAACTAGTGATATAGTTAGTTTCATTATAAATCTATTATACATTATTGATGATTCCATCTGATATGGCGACTTACCACTCCAAGCTCATAGATGATATGTATGTACGGCGTGATTTGTAGAACTACCATGAGCGAAGAGTCAGTGGTGAGCTAACTACTAATAAATGAAAGATTACATATTGACGTACTCCACTTCTACACACCGAGTCTGACCATGTTCACCATTACACATATAAACTATATATATGTATCAGCATAAACTGGTGTGGAAATATATCTTGATCACTGATTGATGCTTATGACATACAGAAATTTCTACATCACAGACAATGTGACCACAAATCAAATTAACTAATAACAGATAGACAACCCAACCCAAATTATAAATAGGAAATATGATAGCACTATATGGTTGACAAGCCATAACCCCACAAGTAATGTATATTGGCATATTTGTATCATCCGTTCCCAGAGCATCAACTAAGCATAATCTATCAGGCAGAGGATGCCAATGATAATACTGATAAGAATTGTGATTCTGACAGCTGCTATAGCACAAACAATTTCTAACACAGTAACTGCACAATTTAGACCCGATAATTGTATAGTTACTGAATATATTGTACATGGAGTTTGGAATCACTAGCTGAAGTCACATATCCAATGTCATATCACTATCTACAATCATAGACATATATGTCATTATCATTATCATTATCTACAATTATATAAAGACATGTATCTGATGCATGTAGCCACTGGAGTTGCACTCCTTGGATAACTCGGCATACACCAAAAGGAAGCATGTTGCTGGTTATGATAGCTTCTAGCACCAACACACTGAAGAAGTGGGGATAGCATAACACTATCCCACACACATGTATCTGACTGTATCTCATATATTATATTAAGTGTAATAACAGACATAACAGACTTACGTATTAAATTATAAATTATAAAATTAGTGGGAGATCAAACTGTTTGTACATTGTACTTATAGGCCGTCTCAAAACTATTGTATTTCAGTTTTTCAAGATGACATATGGTGGCCATCTTGGATTTCCTCATCCTAATAGCATAGGTGTGGTCTGCCAAAATTAGCAAATATGTCACACCAGTTATACATTTACCTTAATTGTCCCCACAACAATATTGTATTTTATATTGTTCAATATTATGGACGGCGGCCATCTTGGATTTCAAGGACTTAGTGCCTTTCAAACGAACACACAACCCCTCCAGCAGGTGTGGCATGCTAAGATTAGTGAATATATACACATTAGTTTTACTTTTAGCTTAGCTCCCACTGACAATATGGAGCATTGTGTATTTTTAGATGATGGATGGCAGCCATCTTGGATTTCAAAGTCCAAACAAAAAATTAACCATGCCAACATATTTTGCATGATATAATTATTGGGAAACGACACCTCATTCTTGCTCATCTCATTACACATTAATATATATTTCAAAATGTCGTTTGCGGCCATTTTGAATTTTGTGCTAAAAAATGTTTTCCCATCATTTTTAGCTCACCTGCACGAAGTGCAGAAGAGCTTATGGCATACCCCCGACGTCGGCGTCGGCGTCGGCGTCGGCGTCGGCGTCATCCTTAAACTTAACGTCAAACTTAACGTTGGGTAAATGTCTTATAACTTCTGTTTACTTTCATGGAACACCTTGTTATTTTATACATGCATTCCTCAGATGAACCTCTATCGTGCTATAGCAAATCCATGACCCTCCACCCAGCCCTTACCCCAAGGTCAAGGTCACAAACGTGGCACATTCATAAACTTAACGTTGGGTAAATGTCTTATAACTTCTGTTTCCTTTCATGGAACACCGTTGTTATGTCATACATGCATTCCTCATGAATGACCCTATCATGGCTTGTAGCACTCATTTGAACATGTAGCAAATCCATGACCCACCACCCAGCCCTTACCCCCCAATGAAGTCAACAAACTTGGCACATTCATAAACTTAACGTTGGGTAAATGTCTTATAACTTCTGTTCCTTTCATGGAACACCTTTTGTTATTTCATACATGCATTCCTCAGATGGACCCCCTCTATCATGCTGTAGCAAATCCATGACCCACCACCCAGCCCTTACCCCTAGGTCAAGGTCACAAACTTGGCACATTCATAAACTTAACGTTGGGTAAATGTCTTATAACTTCTGTTTTCTTTCATGGAACACCTTGTTATTTCATACATGTATTCCTCAGATGACCCTCTATCATGCTGTAGAAAATCCATGACCCACCACCCAGCCCTTACCCCAAGGTCAAGGTCACAAACTTGGCACATTCATAAACTTAACGTTGGGTAAATGTCTGATAACTTATGTTTCCTTTCATGGAACACCTTGTTATTTCAAACATGCATTCCTCAGATGACCCTCTATCATGATGTAGCAAATCCATGACTCACCACCCAGCCCTTACCCCAAGGTCAAGGTCACAAACTTGGCACATTCATAAACTTAACGTTGGGTAAATGTCTGATAACTTCTGTTCCCGTTCATGGAACACCTTGTTATTTCATACATGCATTCCTCAGATGACCCTCTATCATGCTGTAGCAAATCCATGACCCACCACCCAGCCCTTACCCCAAGGTCAAGGTCACAAACCATGGCACATTCATAAACTTAACGTTGGGTAAATGTCTTATAACTTCTGTTTCCTTTCATGGAACACCTTGTTATTTCATACATGCATTCCTCAGATGACCCTCTATCATGCTGTAGGAAATCCATGACCCACCATCCAGCCCTTACCCCAAGGACAAGGTTATAAACTTGGAACTTGGCACATTCATAAACTTAACGTTGGGGTAAATTTCTGTTTCTTTACACTTTGAACACCTTGATATTTCATGCATGCATTCATCTGATGATACTCTATCGTGCTATAGCAATTCCATGACCCATCCAGCCCTTACCCCAAGGTCAAGGTTACAAACTTGGAACTTGACACATTCATAAACTTAACGTTGGGGTAAATTTCTTATAACTTCTGTTTCCGTTCATGGAACACCTTGTTATTTCATTGGGGTAAATGTTGTGTAACTTCTGTTTCTTTACACTTTGAACACCTTGATATTTCATGCATGCATTCATCTGATGATACTCTATCGTGCTATAGCAAATCCATGATCAACCCCCACCCATTTCCCCAAGGTCACGGTCACAAACTTAGCACATTCATAAACTTAACGTTGGGGTAAATGTCTTATAACATCTGTTTCCATTCATGGAACGCCTTGATATTTCATACATGCATTCATCTGATGATACTCTATCGTGCTATAGCAATTCCATGACCCACCGCCCACCCCTTACCCCAAGGTCAAGGTCACAAACTTGACACATTCATAAACTTAACGTTGGGGTAAATGTCTGATAACAACTGTTTCCTTTGATGGAATGCCTTGATATTTCATACATACATTCCTCAGATGACCCTCTATCATGCTGTAGCAAATCCACAACCCACCACCTAACCCTTACCCCAAGGTCAAGGTCACAAACGTAGCATGTTCATAAACTTTACATGCGGGTAAATGTTGTGTAACGTCCGTTTCTTTACACTTTGAACGCTTTGATATTTCATACATGCATTCATCTGATGATCCTCTATTGTGCTACAGCAAATCCATGACCCACCCCACCCCTTTCCACAAGATCAACATCATAAACGTAACGTTGGAGTAAATGTCTTTTTATAACTTCTGTTTCTTTACAGGGAACACCTTCATAGTTCATACATGCATTCATCTGATGATACTCTATTGTGCTACAGCAAATCCATGACCCACGCCCCACCCCTTTTGCAAAGGCCAAGGTCACAAACTTAGCACATTTATGCATGCATTCCTCATGTGAATAGCTATCATGCTATAGAAAATCACCAACTTAGTGTGTTCATAAACTTAACGCTGGGTTAAATTTTGTTTTCCTTCTCTTTTCAGGGAGCGCATTGATATTTCATACATGCATTCATCTTAATATGCTATATCATGCTATATCAAATCCATGACACACCTTCCACCACTGACCTCAATGTCAAGGTCCACTGCACACCCCTTATCCCAAGGTCAAGTTATATAATAGTCATGTTTTGTATACAACTGTGACAAGTTTGATGAAGGCTGCCAACAGGCGAGCTTCATTGTCTTCTGACAACTCTTGTTGAAAAATGCATAGGAGCTATTTTTTTTTTAAATGGTTTCAGTTGACAAATCAACAAAAAAAAAGGTAGGCACATGATGGTCACGGAATTTTAGGAAATTACCCTACTATTAGCGTTATCACTAAACACGTGGGGTTGTTTACAATGTCGGGTCATGAACTCGACTCTATGAATGAATTACATACGTGACAGCTACGCTCCGCCCGGCAAGTTTGAATTAGTTGTCAGTTGAGTACATTGTATTACTTCAAAAGCACATTTACATTTGTTTTCTTAAATCCGATTTTTTCTAAACCTGTCATGTTGTATTATCTATGTCTGTATGAAATAGTGTAATTATTTGTTCAGTGGTATTTCGAAAATATCTGAAAATGTGGCCTTGAAGTGAAGCATGCATACATGACGGGCGTTTCATTGATGGAATGGCGAGCAGTATGGGTCCTGATCAGACTGTGCGACACAGTCTGATCTGGATAAACACTGGTCGCAAAACCCATAAGCCTCATTTCTCCAGTCACAGCCACAAATAATGGGTGTACCAGGAAGCTAACTACTGTCTGTTCCACGTTTTGCTGCTAACAAACTTTTGGCTGTTAAACACATTAAATATAAAAAATATTTAAAACTAAGTACTTTTTCATCAATAACAAAAAAGTCACCCTCTCTCCAAAAAAGAAGGAGGACCAGGAGGATAAAAAAAATGGAAAAGAAATATAGGAAATTGACCCCGAATCCTGGTGAGATAGCTTCGAAATGATGTAAATATGAAAACAAGTTACATTTTGAAAATTGGTCCAAAAATAAAAAACTATTTAAAAAAATCTATTTTAGCCCCAATGTTAAATTCCCATATCAAAAAATCAAATATTTGATGGAATTTCATCAAATAATTGTTTAACCCCTCCCGAAAGCAGTTGGGTTAGGTATAATGGGCAATAACCCAATTCAACTCACAGGTAACAAAAGAGATAACGAAGACAACGAAGCTCGCCTGTTGGCAGCCTTCACTCAAACTTGGCACAGTTGTATACAAAAACATGAATATTATATAACTTGACCTTGGGTTAAGGGGTGTGCGGTGGACCTTGACATTGGGGTCAGTGGAGGAAGGTGGTTCGTGGATTTGCTATAGCATGATATAGCATATTAAGATGAATGCATGTATAAAATATCAATGCGCTCCCTGAAAACAGAAGTAAAACAAGATTTAACCCAACGTTAAGTTTATGAACGCACTAAGTTGGTTATTTTCTGCAACATGGATAGCTATTCACATGAGGAATGCATGTATGAATGTGCTAAGTGTGTGACCTTGACCTTCGGGAAAGGGGTGGGGTGGGTGGGTCATGCTGTAACACAATAGAGAATCATCAGATAAATGCATGTATGAAATATCAAGGCGTTCCCTGTATATGTATAGAACTTTGAAGTTATACAAAGACATTTCCTCCAACGTTAAGGTTATGATGTTGATCTTGGGGAAAGGGGTGGGGTGGGTCATGGATTTGCTGTCGCACTGTGCCACAATAGAGGATCATCAGATGATTGCATGTATCAAATATCAAAGCGTTCCCTGGAAAGAAACAGAAGTTACACAACATTTACCCCAACATTAAGTTTATGAACATGCTAAGTTTGTGACCTTGGCTATAGCACGATAGGGTATCATCAGATGCATGCATGAAATATCAAGGCGTTCCATGAAAGGTAACAGATGGCATAAGATATTTACCCCAACGTTAAGTTTATGAACATGCTAAGTTTGTGACCTTGGCCTTGGGGTAAGGGTTGGTGGTGGGTTGTGGGTTTGTTACAGCATGATAGAGGGTCATCTGAGGAATGCATGTATGAAATATCAAGGCGTTCCATGAAAGGAAACAGATGTTATAAGACATTTACCCCAACGTTAAATTTATGAATGTGCTAAGTTTGTGACCTTGGGGAAAGGGGTCGGGGGTGGGTCATGGATTTGCTATAGCACGATAGGGAATCATCAGATGAATGCATGTATGAAATACCAAGGGGTTCCCTGTACAGAAACAGGAGTTATAAATAGACATTTAATCCAACTTTAAGTTTATGATGTTGATCTTGGGGAAATGGTGGGGTGGGTCATGGATTTGATGTAGCACCATAGAGGATCATCAGATGAATGCATCTATGAAATAACAAAGCGTTCCCTGTAAAGAAACAGAAGTTACACAACAATTACCCCAACGTTAAGTTTATGAATGTGCTAAGTTTGTGACCTTGACCTAGGTAGGGGTAAGGGGTGGGCGGTGGGTCATGGATTTGCTATTGCACGATAGGGTATCATCAGATGCATGCATGAAATATCAAGGCGTTCCATGAAAGGAAACAGATGGTATAAGACATTTACCCCAACGTTAAGTTTATGAATGTGCTAAGTCTGTGACCCTGACCTTGTGGAAAGGGGTCGTGGTGGGTCATGGATTTGCCATAGCACGATAGAGTATCATCAGATGTATGCATGTATGAAATATGAAGGCGTTCCCTGTAAATAAACAGAAGTTACACAACATTTACCCCAACGTTAAGTTTATGAACATGCTAAGTTTGTGACCTTGGGTGTAAGGGTTGGGTGGTGAGTCGTGGCTTTGCTACAGCACGATAGAGGGTCGTCTGAGAAATGCATGTATGAAATATCAAGACGTTCCATGAAAGGAAACAGATGTAATAAAACATTTACACCAACGCTAAGTTTATAAATGTGCTAAGTTGTGACCTTGACCTTGGGGTAAGGGCTGGGTTGTGGTCATGGATTTGATATAGCACGATAGAGTATCATCAGATGAATGCATGTATGAAATATCAAGGCGTTCCATGAAAAGAAACAGATGGTATAAGACATTTACCCAAACGTTAAGATTATGAATGTGCTATGTGTGTGACCTTGACCTTGGGGAAAGGGGTGGGAGTGGGTCATGGATTTGCTACAGCACGATAGAGTATCATCAGACGAATGCATGTATGAAATATGAAGGCGTTCCCTGTAAATAAACAGAAGTTACACAACATTTACCCCAACGTTAAGTTTATGAACATGCTAAGTTTGTGACCTTGGGTGTAAGGGTTGGGTGGTGGGTCGTGGCTTTGCTACAGCACGATAGAGGGTCATGCATGTATGAAATATCAAAGCGTTCCCTGTACCGAAACAGAAGTTACACAACATTTACCCCAATGTTAAAGTTTATGAACATGCTAAGTTTGTGACCTTGGGGCGAGGGTTGGGTGGTGGGTCGTGGATTTGCGACAGCATGATAGAGGGTCATCTGAGGAATGCATGTATGAAATAACAAGGTGTTCCATGAAAGGAAACATAAGTTATAAGACATTTACCCCAACGTTAAGTTTATGAATGTGCTAAGTTTGTGACCTTGACCTTGGGGTAAGGGCTGGTGGTGAGTTATGGATTTGCTACAGCATGATACAGGGTCATCTGAGGAATGCATGTATGAAATAACAAGGTGTTCCATGAAAGGAAACAGAAGTTATAAGACATTTACCTCAACGTTAAGTTTATGAATGTGCTAAGTTTGTGACCTTGATTTTGGGGTAAGGGATGGGCGGTGGGTCATGGATTTGCTATAGCACGATAGAGTATCATCAGATGAATGCATGTATGAAATATCAAGGCGTTCCATGAAAGGAAACAGATGTTATAAGACATTTACCACAACGTTAAGTTTATGAATGTGCTAAGTTTGTGACCTTCTCCTTGGGGTAAGGGCTTGGTGGTGGGTCATGGATTTGCTACAACATGATAGAGGGTCATCTGAGGAATGCATGTATGAAATAACAAAGTGTTCCATGAAAGGAAACAGAAGTTATAAGACATTTACCTCAACGTTAAGTTTATGAATGTGCTAAGTGTGTGACATTGGCCTTGGGGTAAGGGCTGGTGGTGAGTCATGGATTTGCTACAGCATGATAGAGGGTCATCTGAGGAATGCATGTATGAAATAACAAGGTGTTCCATGAAAGGAAACAGACGTTATACGACATTTACCCCCAACGTTAAGTTTGTGGACGCCAACCCCGACGCCGATGACGCCGGGGGTATGCCATAAGCTCTTCTGCACTTCGTGCAGGCGAGCTAAAAACGTACATGAGGGCCAAACCAGGCAAATCATGATTCATTTAAGGAGGAACCACTACTGTTAATTTACGCCGTCGCGTTCGCCCGACCAACCACCCACATCATTTGACGTCATTTGCTGTCTGTTGCATGTGTTGCTGCCCAAGAAACATTTGGCTATTAACCCTTACACCGCTATCTTAATTTTTTGTCGTCTCCTGTTTATTTTCTATTTTCCATTTTTATCATAAAAAACATGCTTTGACAGCACTTTAGTATAATTTACAACAAGCTTTGATAGCACTTTAGAACCGTTTCCATCGGAAATGATTCTGAAGTGCTGTCAAACAATGTTTTTATTGAGAAATAAAAGAGATATAAAAGCAACAGCAGACGACAATTGTTGCTTGTAGCGGTCTAAGGGTTAAACACATTGAATGTAAAAAATATTTAAATGTAAGTACTTTTTCATCAATAACAATAAAGACACCCTCCCCAATTTTTGTTTATTTGATGAAATTCCATCAAATAATTTAACATGGGGGGAAATTGAGGAAACCTGGCTAAATTGTTTGGAAATGATTTAAGAAAACAAAAGAAAATGTGGTCTGTCGACGCACCTATAGGTGATTTGAGAAAATCTTACAAAAACATCCAAAAACTAAACGTACAGACAGACATACAGGGTGAAACCTATAGGTCCCCGGTGTATGTCCCATGTTAACTTCCCATAGAATTAAATCAATATTTGATGGAATTTTATCTAAATTTTTATTTTCGGGAGGATGACTCTTTTGTTATTGAACGTTCGTCGGCAGCAAAATGTGGAACAGACTATAGGCACGAGTGAGTTCGACTACGGCTTCCAATGTTGCACACTATTGTTCACCCATGTTCACACTAACATTTCACTTCAAACACGCAAACGCCTTTGTCGTGTCGATACCAGCATCCTTCATTGCTTGCTCCAGCACACGGAATGTTGCACTAGAACCATTCTGTTCTAGCCATTTCAACAGAATTTTCCTTCTTCGGTCGAGAGAATATGGATTATCCTCTTTGATATGATCGATTTTCTGTTGAGATAATCCCAAAAACATCCCTAATTGTTGGTACTCATCGCCGATTTCATTCGCGATCAGAGTACACTGTCTCTCAGTGGGACGTTCGTCAAGTGCGTACTGGGAGGGAACGGACGTTGCCTGGTCGTCATGGATGACGTCACCGTACCAATCACGTAGCAACTCAGAGCAGATCAGCGAATGGCTGTTGTCGTGGTCGTCGCCGTGGCAGATTACCTCGTTGTCCTTGTCTAGTTGCTGTTGCAACGTCTCGACGCTAAACCGTGTATCAACGTCGTCCAGATCTTTTTCAGGACATTTAATCGATAGTTCCAGGTCAGACAACTGCGGGAGACTTAAGCACTTGTTAATCCTCTGCAACGCCTGTAGTACGAAATCCCTGACCCCCGTGCAGACTTTAGTAGCAGGATGCGGAACTTTCTTGCTATAGTTGCTTACCCACAGCTGAATGACGCATTTGTGGAAATAAAGCGTCATTCGATGGAAGTCGTCGACCTTAAAGCATCCGTAACCGCAGTAAATAAGATTAGTTTGACCTTGTTTCGAGATTCGCCAGTGTGTTATACACGCTGCAATGAGACGCTGGAAAATTCTGGCGGGAAGAAAGCCGTCTGCCGTTGTTATACACAGCACGTGCGTATTGACGCAGTTGGACTTCTTATAGACGACGGTCGGAGGTTTCTTGAGCATATACATGGGACTAAATAGTGCTGGGTGTCATAGCCGCTGTCACATTGCGCGATTATGTTTAGTTTTTCCATTAGCAGGATCAGGTGGTCGCGTTTTCCAGAAACTCTGATTCTCGTCTTGATACCATACTGCCTCTACAAGTGTTACTTAAGGAGCTCCAGATAAGGCTCGTATTTGCGTATTTTACGCACTTATTTTAGCAGAATACGCATTGATCATCAAAAGTGGGAGTACACAATACTCGCAGCAATGTGAAAATATGCATTGATTTGCAAATTGAGTGGCGAAAATACTGTCATAAAGTTTAAAATTTACTTAGTTGAGCTGCAAAAAGCAAAAATAAATTGCTTTTTGCAGCTCAAATAAGTGATTTTTAAAATTTGTTTATTTTTGTCATTTGTTCCCTATTTAATAAGGATAATAAGGAATACAATAAATAATACATTTGTAAAAGTAAAATACGTATTACTATTTTAAATAAGACACGCCATGTGATTTTGTACCTTCGGACATCTGCGTAATTTCTTGAAATACGTTTACAAAATTAAAAATTAAAATTTACAACATATTCTAAAGTACAGCCGAAGCATGTTTTAGGTGAAAAATAAATAGCAGACGACAAAATTTAATTCAACAGTGTAAATTGGTTGAATAAAACTGATACCTTCGGACATCTGCGTAATTTCATGAAACACGTTTACAAAATTTACAATATTTTCCGTAAATGGCGTCAAAAGTTGACAACATTTTCAGGATACATGTGGAATTATATTATATGTACTCTATTTTGTCAACTTTTGACTTTATTTATGAAAAATATTGAAAATTTTGTAAACGTATTTAATGAAATTACGCAGATGTACGAAGGTACAAAATCACATGGTGTGTCTCAAATGTGACGGTTACTGGAGAAATGGGGCTTATGAGATTCATGATCAGTGTAGATCCTGATCAAATAGTACACTTCTGTGGCCTGATAACGATCTACATTGCTTGTCAGATTAGAACCATGACGGGTGTTTCATGGATGGAATGGCAAACAGTGAAGATCCTGTCAGATCAGACTGTGCAGATTTAATCGGGTATAATAAACCTTTAAAGTTATCACATGGAAGCAAAAGAATTGCGCAATAAACAATCTATCTTTAACATTTATGACCTTGAAGGATCAAATTCCAAATCAAACAGGATCCTTCCCAGGGGTGATATGAATGTGAATGTGCATTATGTGGGTAATGTTATCGCAGGGAAACAAAAGAATAACCAATCTATTTTTGGCACTCGTGACCTTGAGGGGTTGACGTCCACATGAAACAGGATTCTTCCCATGGCTGATATGAATAAGTATGTGAAGTATCATGAAAGTTGGTAATGTTATCGCACAGAAACAAAAGAATAGAAATTGTTGGCATTTTTGACCTTGAAGTATTGTGAAGGTCGTATACGCAGTAGTGGTGTCATATCGTACCAATCAGGCTTGACTGGAGGATTCCCGTGCATCTCCATTCCTTCCATTGCTTCGATATCTTCGGCTGCTTACAGAACATTTTCGCCGTAATGAGCGACTTGAGGCAGTCGACAAGCCACTGGGGGGTCAATGACAATGCTGCCACGGAGAGAGGGGTCACTGCAAAGGTCAAATGTGTCGGTGACTGAATAGAGGATTTTACATGAGTGATAATTTAGCCCTTCGAATGCGGGAACCGAAAATTGTCATCTGCACTCAGGCCCGTAGCCAGCCTTTCAAAAAGTTGGGTGCGTAATGAGCCGCGGAGCGGTGAATACGAGCCACGAAGTGGCGCTGGGGGGTGGGTTCGGGACGGGGGGGGGGGGAACGTAGGTGGGGTGTTTGGGGGTCTTCCCCCAAGAAAATTTTGAAATTTAGACGCTAAATCCTGCATTCTGTGACATCTACGACTTTATTTAGGAGTAGGAATTATATGCTATTTTTGTGTAGGAAATTTGGCTTTTATCGAATTTCTCACAAGAAATGTGTTATAATCACATTAATTGTGAAGCAGATTATCAGCAACCTTCAGTATACACGTATCTCCACGGTACGTTTACATACACGCTGTCAGGTCCCAAATAATTTGAATATTTGTTTCATTTTGTCATTCACAGTGACACTGACGTCACTATACATAATTATATAATATAGTAAAGTAACTCGATCCTTGGGCGGTGTAAAGCTCGAGTTGGTTTTAAGGCAGATCAGCTGGATCAACGAGGACGTGTGATCAGCTGATCTTCCCAAGACCAACGAGAGCTTTCCGGTTCAAGGATCAAGTTACTGTACTAATATTGCGTTTATTATATACCAGTCTGTCAAACATTTAAAACACATACATTTTGCATTGGAAAAATCGTATAATGGGGATTACAAATTTGTAATTATTTTCTGCGCAGTGCTTTGACGGCAGTCATTTGGTTTATGCCTAGTAGTTCTGGCAAATCAGAACGAGAACAGAGTGGAATATGGATTCAGAAAGCCACTCAGTGGAAAACGGAATTTCAATCTGCCGTGTCGTATCTGGCTGAAGAATACACCATGAACTCACTACACACGTTTGACAGGTACCGTACGAGTATATAATAAACTGCTGTATTTATATGGCAGTTACGTATGACACACTGCAAGATCCAGCCGTCACCAATGTTGCAAATTTCGTTTTGCATTAGCAAAAATAATTTTCTTTCGAAATCTGGTGAATTCCTTTTTCTCTTCACGTTATTCAATTCAGTGAAATAAAAACATGACCTGGCTTTGTGAGAACGTATTTCCATTCGAACAAAATATTCAACATGGAGCCTTTGGGAGGTAGGAGGGAGTAGCGAAGGGTAATTTACGATCGGCGTTCATCTTTACCGGAATGCCGACTTACATGGCATGGGGAGTGTGTGGAGGGTGGGGGGGGGGGGGGTCAGGGGCTAGACGGGGGACAAATAAACTAAGTCCACACCTGTGAAAAAAAGAAAATTGGGCAGGGTTGTGTAGCACATAATGATTTTGACGTTTTTCCTACAACATTGGCATGGGGGGAGTTTGGGGGGGGGGGGGGGGTCAGGGGCTAGACGGGGACAAATAAACTAAGTCCACACCTGCGAAAAAATTGGGCAGGGGTTGTGTAGCACATAATGATTTTGATGTTTTTCCTACAACATTGGCATGGGGGTGGGAGTGGGAGGGGGGGGGGGGGGCGGGGGTCAGGGGCTAGACGGGGACAAATAAACACAAGTCCACACCTGTGAAAAAAATGGGCAGGGGTTGTGTAGCACATAATGATTTTGACGTTTTTCCTACAACATTGGCATGGGGGAGTGGGGGGGGGGGTCAGGGGCTAGACGGGGACAAATAAACTAAGTCCACGCATGTGACAAAAATGGGCAGGGGTTGTGTAGCACATAATGATTTTGACGTTTTTCCTACAACATTGGCATGGGGGAGTGGGGGGGGGGGGGTCAGGGGCTAGACGGGGACAAATAAAACTAAGTCCACACATGTGACAAAAAATGGGCAGGGGTTGTGTAGCACATAATGATTTTGACGTTTTTCCTACAACATTGGCATGGGGGAGTGGGGGGGGGGGGGGGGGGTCAGGGGCTAGACGGGGACAAATAAACTAAGTCCACACATGTGACAAAAATGGGCAGGGGTTGTGTAGCACATAATGATTGTGATGTTTTTCCTACAACATTGGCATGGGGGAGAGTGGGGGGGGGGGGTCAGGAGCTAGACGGGGACAAATAAACTAAGTCCCACACATGTGACAAAAATGGGCAGGGGTTGTGTTAGACACATAATGATTGTGATGTTTTTCCTACAACATTGGCATTGGGGGAGTGGGGGGGGGGGGGGGGTGGGGGGGGGGGGGGGGGGGGGGGGAGGCTAGACGGGGACAAATAAACAGTTGCCATCTGTTGGACAAGAAGTAGATAACAGTAATAATTATCAAACCTCATTTGCCGTATGCTCGGCGATATCACGGCGTAACCGGGACCCGTCCTCCCCAATTATCGCGCCGATGGCATTGAAAAAAAAATTCCCATCATATGCAACGTTTTTCAAGACTTTCAGGTCGAAACGAACAATCTCCCGTTTAAGGGACGCCACGTCGTCTACTCTTTGACGAGCCTCGTCTGTCGCAGACTGGACTGATTCCTGTAGTGACCTCTGCATAGCAGAAGTAGTATAGAGGGAGTCAAAATGATACCACCTGCGGTGGTATCATTTATAGCCCTCTATACTACCCCCACCACCCCCGAAAAATCAAAATTGGTTAACGAGGAAATTGGTCTCCGGGGAAGGGGGAAGGGAGCGTCCAGCAAATTCATAAATTTTGCAACCCCCTATAATACCCCCACGAGGAAATTTAAGAAATTTTGAGAAAATAATTACTGCAATAGCACCAGGGGTTGGGACCAATTCCATGATTGGGATGTGCCCACGAGTGATAGTTTACATTCCAACACCCCATTTTTCCCTCCAATATAGCTAATTTTAATTTCGCAGATCAGCAACTAATTTACCCCCCCCCCCCCCTACAAGCTCTAGTCTACCCAACTCACCTTTAGCTACCAGACAGCGTAGTTGCCTTATGTCTACAAAGAGTTTGGGACACTAACGAATTACAAGGTGCATCTGGGCATTGAAATTGCGGGGAGACACAAGGAAATTGTCTACGTTCGCTAGAAGCTTCGTTAGATAGTCTTACGCGTAAAATCTTACAACAAGTCTCACACTCCAATATATATGTATTTATAAATATATAATAAGTAATAAGTTTATATTCAATTGAAGTGTAAAAAAAAACATAATGTTTTCACGACCATTGAACAGATAAATTGCATAGTTTATACAAAAAGTATATTACAGAAAAATATGATAGCCAGAAATCGAAAGTTTGAGAAGATAAAGCCGAATCTCTAGGGATTACTTAAAGTACCGGTTGAGAGTTAGGGGTTACAATTTGATAAACGCCACAAAGAATGAGGCTTTATGAAGCGGTTACCCCGCCTAAGAAAGAGGGCATTTAAAGACTCTCACTAGCGGAGGAAGGTTGGTAACAGAATTCAAAAGAAAGTATTGCGGAGCTAAGGGCTAGTGTAATTAATTCTAAAGAATTACCCTTCAAGCACAAAATAATTTGTCTCAAATTAGACACAACAAGGGTGACCAAAATACCAATAAAGATCTATAGTCGCGCGATAGTGGGAAAAAAGGTGAAGAAATATTGGGGGCTCACGATGAAATATTGGAAAAGGGAAAAAATGGCAGACGTAGTTACATTATCCTTTCGGTAAAAACATTAACATTAACGAGTCTGAAACGCATGTCCGATAAACTCGCTCCGTAACTAACAACAAATTTTTATTTGAGATATATCATATTCTTACAAGCTTAGAACATATGGAGGAAACTAAAAATGGAAAACCTATAACTCTAATATTTCACAAAAATCTCGAGTGGTAGCGAACCACTATCATCATCAAACCGTTAAAAATGGCTGTCAGATAAGAGCAAACACTACAATTCCGATAAAATAGACGACCGAATACAAAGTGGAAGTTTGTAAGATGGTAAGGTTTTCGTAAAGCTAATATCAGGTCTCAGTATGGGAATAGATTTTGGGACTACAATCCAAAGAGCAGCATAGGAGAACTTCCAGAAATGGTTGAAGAATAAAAAAGGTATGTATTCCTTTAGATACGTATAATGACGACCTTATGTTCGTGTTCAGATGTATAGCGATGCATATGACCATGTAAACAGACCCGAACAGATGTACGGACAAAGCGAGAGAATTTAGTAAGGCAATATTTCGGTAATAATGTGGATAACCAATTCCTATTTCAGACCTGAAAAAGGTTGAAGATTTTTTTTAAATCGTATAGAAGTATATCAACCGACCGAATGTACGTATGGTGGTTGAAATCGGTGCCAGCACACCTACAAGGAAAAAGGTTAAATAAACCAATTACAATAGGACTGTTAATAATCACGCATTTCTGATAAAAAACCTTAAAAACCAATCTAAAATTTAACGCCTGCGATAATTGCAACAAAAATCACGAAAGCGAGTAATATGAATGAGACACGGACCAAAATGTATGAAAGGTGAGACAAAATAGTATGTGATGGTAATTATTTAGAGCGCCCGCGTTCGTCGATATGAGAAAGCGTTTTACCCAAAAAGTTCTAACAGTTATGGGGCGATCGATTGATGAAATTCTGTGAAAAGGCGGGAGGGAATCACATCACCACGAACAGTTCGGACACGGGGGTGAAAGATGGATTTTAGAGCTCATTAATGGATACTGCCAAGAAAACAATACCGATATATCAATATCACGGCTGTTACTGGGCACTGGTGCGAGATTACAAGCAAGCATAAGAAAAAAAGGAACGCGCATCCACTACGAGAAGAGTACATTTATACGAGAAGCAAATGAATTCAACCTAGTAGTTTATGTGGGAATCGAAATTCCAAAGAACGGGTAAAGATATAAAATATCGGTTGCGAACACTACTCTTTATCCAAATCAGAAAGTAATCGAATTTGAGGCGTATCTTCAACCCAGAATTTAAAACGCTAGGTAATATTAGAGTACGAAGCCGAGCACGTTCCGTTAAGCGTTAGTATAGGAGATAATTTTTCTCAGGAACAGTAATTTGTGATAAGATCCCGCAAAACTTATAGAAAAATTCGTAGAAGATTGAAAGTCATGGGAAAAGCTATACGAAGAAGAAGTGTGGTCAAGATATGGTTTTTAATACAGAACATTTACGTAAAAACCAAATCGCCAAGAACGAACAGAGGATAGAGCAAGTACCGGTTTATATGTTTTAACAGCATAAGTCCGCTATAAAACTTAATAAAGAATACCTAGTAGGCGAACTGGCATCACAACAAAGAAATAATGGTCGGGAAACGTGCAAAACGCAACAATATTTCTATTTTACTCCAGAGATAGATTTTCATGATGTAATACTTTATCTAGGACCTGGTGTAAAGTTACGTAGTTGGATAAAGCCAACGAAAGCAAAGACAACATTTTCTTTCCTTATCAGTGGTTACGATTCTCCAGACAAACTGGATTACCCAGGGACTACCGGATATATGAGAATTGTATTCCAAACCTATCTGGAAAAGGTTACTAATGAAACAGAATTACGTAAATGTCGTAGAATTTTTCAAAGAAAAGAATATGAAAACTTTCAGAGATTGGTTGAAATATTATAACGATTATAGATGTAGCACCGTTCCTAGAATCGGTGGAAAAAATGTGTGGAATTTTATAAACACAGTGTGGGGGTGTGGACTTTTCAAGATCTGTAACACTACCGGTGTGGCTATACAATATTTATTGAGAGGAACCCATTAAAGAAACAAAAATTCTATACCGGAGGGGGCTCTATATCCCAAAGAAGAAACATACAAAATGATGAAGACGCTCTAGTCCGGGTCCTCTAATCGTTACATTAAAACATTTACACGCTATGCAAAGCCGGGTTTCAAATATTATATCTAGATTCCTCATTTGATCAAGTGGAAATTAACAAACCTGCAAATCTATTTTGGGGTATGATGCAAACGCGTTATATTTTATCTACGTTTAAATAAAAAGATATGCCGTGTGGGAGAGAAACTATACACCATATAGATACCACACATAATTTCCTAAATTTAATTAAAAAGTTTTGTAAAAGAGTTTTATCTGGAGACCAGTTTGGGTTTGCGGAGGTGGAAATAGAATTCCCCACAACTTAAAAGATAAGTTTTCTGAAATGTCTCCACTTTATATAACAGAAATAGATGTTGATTGAGGGTTCCAGAACACATGATAAAAATTTTGGAATATACAGGAAGACAACTAGAGGAATGGAAGAAAATAGGTGTGATCTATGTCGGCCCAAAGTACTGCTGTACGCGCCACTATTGAAATGGTATTTACAACACGGCCTAGAAATACGGAGTATCATCGTGCTATAGATTATATTAGTGGTAAACCCCTTCGAATGGTTCGCAAAAAAGATACAGCCTGCAAGACGAACAGGCGATTAGAACCAAATAAGAAACCAGTAGCGGATATAATGAAATTATTAGCATTCGTGTTGTGGAAAAATGATAGAGGCAAAAGAGAGACAGATTAAATACGACATATACACAAGACGAAACTGTGTTGACAAAAGGCGTTAAGATCTGCATTCTTTGATGATATGAAGAGATAGGAGAGCGTACTAAATATCTTCCCGAAAACTCCGGTGTTCATAAAGAGCCTCCTTCGACTGTGGAATTATCGGTTTATCAACTAGCTAAATTGAGAATGTTGGAATTTATACTACTAATTTCTAGACAAATACGTAAAAAAGAAGACTTTGAATTAATACAGATAGGACACGGATAGTAAGGTTTATAGGAGTAAAGTGGAAAAACGATAGATGAATTGAATAGACCTAACTACTAGACGAGTTTGCAAAGAAAAAAGAAATGGTTGGCTTGTGGATAAATGGAGCGAAAGAGAACAGGACTTTTCAAAATGGAATTCAGCGGAGATAGGCGATAGCGTTTATCTACGAAGCGGTAATTCGGTAGAAAATTTTAATTCTAAGATAATTTGGAAACAAATTAATAAAAACACTGCTAAAGGAATGTCCAAGAGACTAAACAATTTAAATTGGAATAGATATAAACCGGTACAAAGTGAAACTACAGAAGATGGAAAACACATTATAGATGTAAGCACAAAAATAGAGATTTTAAAATGAAAGACGGCGTATGAAAACGTACTGTCAACAAAAATAGGACTCTCGGCGTACTACGATAAAAGACGCGTGTTAACCAGACGGAATACATACAGAACCTCTCTTGAATTAAGCAATCGGGGCAGCTGGGTGTCAGAAGGTACCATAAGAAGTTCTTTCGCGAACAAAACCGCGAATGGTCCATCAGCCAAATAAAGAGCATGGGCTCATCGGGTTTTGGTAAAAGATCGATCTAGATGAATATACATTGAGAGACCACACGGATCAGTCGCTTGGCCGACTGCCACCTTCGAGCTCTCCCATTTTGATAGAGGTACGACGTCAATATCGCGATGGAATAGCAATCGGCGATTGCTGCCTCCTCTAAACCAACGGGTCGTCCGCGCGAGAGCGGCAGAGGCTTGCTCGTCACCTTTTATAGACTTGATGGCAATCTCTGTCCCCCCCTACCACCGGCTTCTTACCAATCAATCTGGTCCACCTCCCAATTCAGTGCGGAGCCCACGGTGGGCAGTCTGGCCACCACTCGGTCGATCGCGAATGAGGGTCTACAAGATCTTTAGCATATTGGTGTCTGAACAGCCTCTCAGCAGGGTTCGATTAAACCGCTCCACGAATCCCCCGGGTCCCGGTGGATGTTGACGCGCCGCGTCTGATAGAAACTTTGTGCTTAGACCTAGATGAGAGGACTCGCGCCCATGAACTCGCGGCCGGGATCGACCTGACAAGATTCGGCCATTTGAGAGGACTCCTCATATCTATTCGGGAAAGAGCCACGGCCACCTCCTTAGACTCTTTAGTGGCCAACGGCTCAGCCCCTTATAACGACTCGCTACGTCAACGATTGTCATGCGTACTTGTACGTTTTGCGACCGACGTGATCGTGAGGAGAAACAGAGATCCGCTTGGAGAACTTGGTTCGGCACCGGCACGTCGAATTTCGGGCGCGGAATATGTGAGGCGCGGGTAAATAGATCTGCCAGATGGCCTGCTTCTTGAGCCATTCCTTGACATCTTTTTCTGAAACCTTGGTCGCCGCCGCGAGGTTCTTGATGCCGCGAGTCCCCTTCCAGTAGCCACGTGGGCTATAAGTATGTATTCGACAGCTTCGCGTTAGTTTGGTATCAAGTTTGAGCGTGTTCATGTATGCGAATATTCTAATATATGGACAATCTCCAAACATGCCCTCGCCAGTTCGTCCGGTAACTGCGTCGTTTAATAATAAACCTTTGGTTGGAAGTCCAATCGCGATTGGTAAGTTCTGAAGGAACTCGGAGGTAATCTAATTCAAAACCCTCAACCCAATCGAGATTGGATGAAGGAGTCCCATCCCATATTGTTGAGATTCTAACATCCGCATTTGCGAAAAGGGAGGCCGCTTTCATCCTCACGCCACGTCCTCGAGAGAATCTCGGGCCAGACTAATCATACACATTTGCAACCAGCTATACGATTATTTGGGCAGTGTAGCCTTACACGATCATAGCGATAATAAAGTTCTCAACTACAACGATCTATATATCTGTTTTTAATTAATATAATTATATTTAAAAAATTATTTTAAATAGTAGCCGACGAGACCCACCAACACCCATTCCACGACATGAACACGATCTCGCGGTCTTTTGGGGCTTCTGACGGTACATAGAAATCTGAAAATTGGGGCTCGCGATCCTTGGCTCTAGACTTTTGTGCGGATATGCCCAGCGCGGAAAACTCGCGTTGGCTTCTCAACGTTCTGAAAAGTCTTGCGGCAGCGGATTTTCGCGGCGAAGCTCTTCATTTGACCCAGTCCAATGGGCGTTATCGTTTTTTCGACCACTCACTTCCTTTGCGCTATTGAGTTTGTTTTCTACAGCGAAAATCGTGACGCTTATACGCTCTCATCCACGTTCGAGGCTTTTCATTTTAGGAATAAAAGTTGCTACCGCAGAACGCCAAAGCGTTTACAAGCGCACCACCACTATTACAGCGATTGAAGCCATTTATTTCCATATAATTTACTGTAGAATTCCAGCTTTAACTAATCAACTCGGGTCCAAACTGCGGCCGCTACATCTAAGGTCTCGAGCCCTACGTCCTCACATAAAGTCCAATTTGTGAGCGGTTCCTCTAGGGCCATCTTTGATAGTCGAGCATACCCGATACTGAAACACGAATATCACCACGGCGTGATAAAGCCGCATTCAACTAACATTATACCATCTTGTTCAGCCATTATAATTATTGCATAAGAAAAGGGGTCGCGATCAATGTTTAAATGGGCGCATCCAATCGCGATTGGGTGTTTCGGTTAACTTCTTCTGAACACTGGCTTGTTGTTTTTTCGATAATAGGGGTATTTCCCACACCACGCACCAACAACTGCCAGAAACCACCACCTAACAACCCAACTCCCATTCACGAATTTGGGTTCAATCGGATTCGCCAAACTCCAACGGCAGTTGTTATTGGGTGTTGAGTGTGCATCAATTCGTGAATTGGTGGTGTTTGTTGCTAACTCAACTCCTGTCCTTCAGATGTTTTGTTGTCTCCGTACCCATCAATTCCACTAATTGGCTGCAACCCCAAATTTCCACATTGTTGATGATTGAGTTTAGCCTCTCGAAGCTCGGCAAGTATTTTATCTTGTTTAACTTATCGGTGGCAGCCGCCGCCCGCCCAGCTGCCTGTCTTTGGATTTTTTATATGCCGTATGTCATCCAGTGCAGGAGTAACACTCGGTTCGATGGGTTTGGAGCAAATCGGGTTCAACTCCGTCACTCCTCGCTGGTGTGTCTTGTGTCATCATTTTCAAAATTATATTTTGTATTAATATTAGAGCTTAATTAAGTTCGTCGGCATATATGTCCTAATTGACAGTGTTTTACCCATGATCAACGCGTTTCAGCGGAGCTAAGTACAATCCAAACTATGTATGAATGAGCACAGCTGTGTTCTAGGGGGGACGAGTGTGGACTATAAAAGGGTCAGTCCTCTAGATCGTCCAAACAACCCTCGCGTGTTTATGGTATAGGGCGAGAGTAACAAACGGCGGTTTGCGGTACAAATGAATAGTCCGCCGATCCGAGAGTTTTTGTCATCTCCGCACCTAACCTATATCAATAATCACGCATACTTCTATCGAACTCCGCAATCTGACATCTTTATCCACCTGAAATACTGAGAGACGCCTACCGAATAATGCTCCGATTGTCCCCATCAACCAGCGAAGCTAGCCGCTCCTCGCGCGCCGCAATTTTTCTATTTCGTATCTGCCCAAATCGCGATTGTCAACCCCGCTTGCTCTGTCGGATCCATTATCCTTACAGGATGTCAGCAGTCGAGTAGAGGTTTTCTTCATTCGCTGATCGAGAAGTTCGTCGCAGTTTCATTTTTTTTCAAAAAAAATTTAACTATTCTAACAAGTCTCATCCACTTAACATATTTATTTCTCAAATTTTTTCAAAATTCTTAAAATAACTAAAAGCGTCACCACCCGATACTTATGATCACTAATTAAGCTCGCAACAAAGCTCGCAGCGGAGCACTCAACTTGTTAACATTGTTAACCATTGTTCAGCATTTGTTCAACATTTGTTAGCATTGTTCAGCATTGTTCAGCATTGTTCATATTTGCTAATTAAATTTTAAGAAAATTTATAAAATTAATTGTTATAACATTTACTCGGCAAATAATAACGAGCGTTAAGTAATTGCTTATTCACTTTGTGACATAAATTAATTGTTAACCTTCGTAAGCATTGGTTTGATCAGTACTTTAGCAAAAAGCTTGGGCGTGCATATTTCCGAAAGCATCTGTCAACCTCCAGGCGCACCGCGCGCTTTGGATACGTCAATCTCTCGAAGACAGTCTCGAATGAGATCACGTCTTGCAGTGAAATATGTATTGGGCGACCACGCAGCCAATCGTGAATCCTAACACCGGGGTCAATAACGTATACTCAGGGTCGGTCCATATCCACGGGCGCCGCTGATAAGTTCGTTGATGCCGCACAGTGGGACACAGGATCACAATATGACGAAAGGCATCGCGGTAGGAGCCCTCGAGACAAGCTAGGAGAAAACCTTTTTTCCACACCTGTCTGCCCACATATTATGCAGAGAGGGCATCTCCAATCGGAATTGTATGAATGCTATTTTCATAATTAATTTCTTTAGAATTATCAAATTTTATTAATTAATAGATCGTTACTGGTCCTTAACCTCTCCAAACTCACGGCGCTGGATGAACATAATCGCGCTAGAAGAAAAAAACGGAGGAAGCCGGTGACGATAGAGAAACTACCCGAGCGTATCGCCGAACGACTGCGGTCTTTGCGGGACGAAAGAGAAGCTCGCTTGGAGGCCGCCTCGTGCTAACCGTGAGTCGCTCTCCCGCACACAAATAAGTCCGTATCGCGAAACAAAATCGAGGGTTCTGCACGAGGACAGGACACTACACTCGGTGAGCGTCTTCGCACCTGTTCAGAGAGCAGGGCGACACGATAGCAAGCATCCTCGCATGACAATATCAACCATAGTTCTAGCTTTCACAGGTGGTGCGGCGCTACCACCCGCGCCACCACCATTTCCCGCACCAGCACCCGCCATCCGGTGGAGCAAGGAGTTGGGTAAAAAAACAACTAAAAGCCCTCGCCCATCTCTAGCTACATTAGCTGAAAGGATCCGCTGCCGCACTACCTGGACTGATCCGGGAAGTATCGTTTCTTACTTGTTATCTATATTATCAAAAACGGTCGATGGCTCGCTCAATAATACTTTGGGCTTTTAACGTGGCAATCCGCCGTCACCAACTATTCTCTGCCACCAATCGAGAATGGAATAGTTCCTACAACCAAAGCGCGAGTAGTCCTATCCGCCACGAGGGCGCCGACGACCTAATTTCTCCTCCACGAGTGTTGTTGCTTCCAAAATCACCCATTAGCGATTGATGGTGTTTCTCCAATCGCGATGGTCTGTTGACGATTGAATTGGGGAACTCAATTCGAGAAATGGGGGTGGGTGAAACAACGGTTTTCAAATGAAACTTGATGGTGTGGCCAAAATCGTGAATTGGGTGGTTTTTTATGAAATCTTTTCAAATTATTTGAATTTACAACTCGCGCCCCATCATTGTGGGGGTGCGCTTTGATCATATCTGTGTTCACGTTACCGTTGTGGCCGATTTTTTTTGATTGGGCGGTGGCATTTAAGATCTGAATATTGTAACCGTCCAACCGGGTCGTTCCTCGTAGTATCATATTGCTCGGCGCCATATAAAGACCTATTCCAATACATAGATCTACTGAGTGCTGCATTCTGCAAAACGTCTTGAATAATTCTGGATCGCCTTCTCCAGTCCACCCCCGGCCCCCCTAGCTGAAAGGCTCCTCTACAAGTGCCAGATTGTTTTTGTGCATCAAACGCTGTTCCCGAGCCCAGGTTATAGAACTGCGAGTTTGCTTCTGAGCGCCGAGGATGGCCCAACTTACGTGCGAATGGAGTTCGTGGACGCGAGTAACCGCCTGCGTGAACACCCCTATACCATATCTAACATAAATGTACCCCCCGCGTCCTGAACCACAGCAGCCTGCTGAATGTAATCGACCGTGAGCCCGATTCGGATGTAACTTTTACAAGAAAACACGCCACAGTGCCGACCTCCAGACACTTCCGGCCCAAAGTCATAGTCGCGAGGTCAAAAATTCCCGGCGTTCCGACTGACGATTGGTCACCGGAGTGATCATGGTCTAAGAATCAGTCTGCTACCCAATTCCCGGACTGGCCCCGAATAGAACGTCCCCGAGGCGGTGCTGTAGGAAATGCTTTCTGTCTCCAGTCCGCGTCCTTTTGAAACGTTAAATTCTTACACAGTCTTTTCAAACGCCATACAGTCGTATGCGTTGGAAATGGGATCCCAGGCGTCGTCCTAGAGGTAGTGAAATACCTAGTTTCTTTGAGAATCGATCTAATAGTATATACGCGTGAAAGTTGTAGACACTTCGGATCAATGACATTCTTGGATGTCCAGTTGGTCTTATGTGATACTCCACACCCGTCAGTGCGCACCCATACAGCGAAATTTATTTGGTTCTGCAAAACTGCATCGTGTTAGCTTTCCACCCGTTACCACCTCCATCGTAGTAATCTTGGGCAGCCTATATTGTTTCAACAGATGTTCGGGAATTTGTGCAAGCCGCTGTCCGTGTCTAACCGTTACGGTTGGGTGTACAAGCGGTTAACAACGTCCTTTTGCGTGTATTTACCTCCGACCGCGAACATTGCATTAGATTAAAGCTAAATGCTTTGGTATCCATTGAAAGATATTATTATTTTTGCTACAATCACTAATGTCATAAAGAGAGTATTGAACTTCCAAAAATCATCGACAACTGCTGCGGGAAAACGCCGGGTGGGCCTCAGATCAATCACCTATCACGGTTGGATGGCAGAATGTGGTGGAAGAGCTGAAGGGTTTTACTAAGTGAGGATGGACAACAATTAGATGTAAAGCTGCCTCACGGACGTGGGGAATAAGACAGCTCAGATTATGTCAACTCCATAGCTGACGTATAATCAACCTACAGAATCGAATGCTACCGGCTCCGAAACAATTACCATCAGCAGTGATAATACGTTTAGTGGTCTCCCAGGGGTTGGGTATTCAACTCGTTTTAGAGAAGACATACTCCTCCAAACAAAGGAGTGTTTACCCCCAGGGGTGAGTACTGTCGGTGATAATCCGGTGGACTTCTGCCTTCACGAAAACTTCTTCAGGGTGCCACTGGAACGGTGAACACATCGTACAAACACGGTAGATCGGAGCTTCCAGCACATTACTGAAAACCGTGCCCGCCCTGCGTACTGTTTCTATGGAATGAGACTGAGACCTTAGACATTGCCCCACACCCCGAGATGAATTTTTGGAATCGGACATATCCACGAATTATACGGACTCTATTCTCGAGATCAAGCGAGAAAGTTGAATAACTATTACCCGATATTCGCTAGTTCCGAATTTCCAATTGGAGTATAGGTTCCCAATATTATAATTAATTTTAAGAAAATTATTATGAGTATATACTGACCAGGTAGTTCTTCCGATTGGGTGACAAATTCAAATAATTGGAACCTCAGAAGGGATTTCATACCCGACAGAGGAGCGATCTTTTATAACTACTGAAAAAACCAAGGCCCTGATCAATAAAACATATCGAAGTCCACAAGACGGATTCACAGGAGTATATCAGATTTTAGTGTAGAAAGTGCGACGGCGACTGCAACAATTGAGAAAGATCAGGCGGCTTATAAGGGTGTTGCGCTCAAGGACTCCCTCATCAGAGAAACGAACAAAACGAACTAGGTGAAAAAATAACCAAATTTACAAAAGAGAGCATGTCGGATATTATAAAGATCCGAGCAGACCACCAGGCGCCCTTACGTTGCGCTTATAGGACTCTCTCATTAGAGATGCGCTAATTTACCGAACTAGTGAAAAAATAGCAAATTTCGAAAAGAGGTAACGTCGGGGTAATTGAGAAAGCCCGAGAAGACCACCAGGCGGACCCCTATGGAGGCTTATAGGGGTGTTTCGCTTAGAGGACTCTCTCAGCAAAGAAGCGCGGTTGTTGACTAGACTGAAAAATAACCAATTTTCGAAAAGAGGCCCTGTCCGGGTATTGGATTAAAGTCCGAGAAGACCACCAGGTGAACCTTAGCGTAGGCCATTGCGGAGGCTATATGATGCGTTGCGCTTAGAGGACTCTCTCACAAAGAATCTACACTTATGAACTAACGAAAATAGCCGAATTTCTGAAAGAGCCCCGGTCGGGGTTTGAGGGGGTCCGAGAATACCACAAAGGCCATTGGCGGAGGCCTTATGGGGCGTTACGCTCAGAGAAGAAACTCTCAACAGAGAAGCGGCTCTTACTGAACTATACGAAAAAATAACCAATATCGAAAAGAGCCCGTTGGGGTTGAGGGGGCCGTACGGGTAATTGAGAAAGCCGAGAAGACCACCAGGCGGACATTAAGGAGGCATATAGGTGATTGTGCGCTCAGAGGACTCCCTCAGAGAAGCGGCGTTGCTGATCAAATGGAAAAAAAACGAATTTCAAAAAGAGGCCTGGTCGGGTGTTGAGAAAGCCAGAGAAGACCATCCAGGCAGCCCTTGCGAAGGCTTATAAGCGTTGCGCTCAGAGGACTCTCTCAATCAGAGAAGCGGCGGTTTAAGCTGAAACTAGACGGAAAATACCCGAATTTCAAAAAGAGGCCACGGTTGGTGTGTTGAAAAGCCCTAGAAGGCCACCAGGCGACCATTACGGAGGCATATGATGCTTTGCGCTTAGAGGACTTCTCTCAGCAGAGAAGCGCACTTACCGAACTAGACGAGGAAAGATAACCGAAGTTTCCGATAAACTGAAACATGAATCGTATAGCCGCGACCAAAGCTCTTGAGGATGTCTCTTATAATAATCCGTACCTGAGGCATATAACGCAAACAGTGCGCTATGCCGGAAAATGCGAACAATGAAAACGTCAAACGTGTCAAAACATTTTGGCTGAGAAGCGGGGGCCCTTGGTATAGGGCACTATGAATATATCGATCGGGTTGACAAAGCGAGTACTAAATGTGGTGAATAACTATGACAGCTGCAGGTGAGTAATCCAAAAGGCGGTCTGCACGATTAATGGTAGTGGTAAACCTGTGGGCTCGGTCAGCGATAAATATTGTAGTAGATTGGGAAGAAAGGGGTTGGAGTCACTAAAATCGCTGGAGATAGTTCGACGTGGATTCGTTCTCGCGTTAGACGCATTTTAGACTTTCCAAAGGTAGATGTTATTAACTATGTTACGAAAATCGGTGACCCAGAGAGTTCTTCCACTATTGTCTCATTGTAAATTGGAACTATTTTGTAAAACAATATATTGAACAAAATTGTAAAATTTAAATAAGAACGAAATCACCAATCCAATTGTTCCAAATAACCGAATCCATCAACACTGTATCCAATTGTCAATACCGATCCAATCAACACAGTATCCAAACTCTCATACCACACAACAACACCTGTATCCATTAACGAAAGAATTTCAGAATTTTAGGTTGAATAATATCGTCGCTATGCAGGATATTTTAGTTTAGAGAATTGTGCAAATAGAAAAAGACACGCTAACAAGATATAAGCGCGCGGCGAACATGGCAGAAGCACTAGTACGGGATCTGGCAAGTTTATCTGTAAATGAGTGGGTGTCGGGAACTGCTGCAACGCATCTACACTTTAAACCGGTTCCACCATGCAGGGTTTTGAGTGGTATTAACGTTTTATCTGAATACTTTTGTAAGGTAAATAGGGCGTCGGTGGTGAAAACTCGAGAAAAAAAGTTAGAAAACATGATAAATATCGTTCTCGCTAGGTCAAAGAAAAATAGCATCCACGTTATGGTGTCCAAAGCGTTGGCCGATAAGAAAATATCAATTTAGAGTTTGTAATACGTGTTGAAGAAAGGGGGAGATAGAAGAAATAAAAAATGATATAAGAATCAAGGCGCACGCCCCATGCCCAAAATTGAGTGTACAGACTATATATAAAACTATAGGGTAAAATCTTGGAAATAAATGTCGGAGGAAATGTTACAGCACCATTCTAAAATAATTTTTAAAAAAAAAATATTTTTTTATATTGTGCAGTAAACAAATTTACATACCAAAACAACATGTGTTATTTTCACCTGAGAATATACGCCGTAATCGCATAACAAATTCAGTCGAGGATTACACTGTAATCGCATAACAAACAACGAAGATTAACACTGTAATCACCTGTGTACACTCTGTCTGTGTAAATTAAACACTCGCTATCAATTTACACATGGATCATAACCCGTTGTAATGATACACTCGCTTATCAAATACCCGTGTAATGAAACATTGTCGTAATTTGATAATTGTATCAACACTAGGTAATGTTTTATCATAACCCTACTGGTCGTGTGGGTTTAAGGAGATACTCTATAGAGATGAGTCGTGGATCGCGCCGCGTTGGAGCTAAACTTTATATTTATTTATTTCTATCCCAATAAATGTGGTCGCTATTGTAAACAACTGCATGACAAATGGCGTACGGAGTCCGACCGCTGAGGTTGATGAAAAAAAACAACGTGGTCGCTAAGGGAAAACAACTGCATGACAACGGGCGTTTCGAGATCCGACCGCTTGACTTTTGATGAAAAATAAATTGCAAGTTTACAAAAAAAAAGAACAGACAACTCCGGCGTTGTCCATACACCACTCAAATAGACACGACCTTTTGACCTTATCAGGTTCATTGGGATAAATGGACCCGCGGTTTTCGGAATGTGGACCTTGCTTAAATGGGTCTTAGCATCAACATTGCCTGTTCAATAATAATTTTTCAATTTCTTATAAGCGATGTAGAAATGTACCATTCCTTAACGAATCGTTGGTTTTAACAATTTAAATAAAACACCATAGTTTTTCTTATCCGATACGCATTTATCAGTCTTAATGTTTGTATTTGCCTCTTGAATATACACATAATTGTCGGTATAATATTGTAAATCAACGTTATTATCGGAGCGTAATAAATTACGCCTGATATTTCATTGTATTCGATATCGCCTAGTGTTCTCATTTTAATAGAATTTATATAAAGGACTAAACCCCGATTCTTCGTAAACTTCTTCAACACAGGCATTAAAAATTTTCAATTCCAATTGTATTGTAATATCCATTATTTCTCTAATAAATGGTAGATGTTTTTTTCGTTCAATTTCCAATATAATTTTGACTCCCTCTTTTAAAAATTATTTTCTTCTCAAAAATACCATAAATTTGCTGTCGGGTAAAAACATTATGTTTTTTTTCACGACCAATTGGATTTTTCGGGGTGGTGGGGGCAATTACCTCGTAACCCAATTTTTGATTTTTTTCGGGGTGGTGGGGTTTTATAATAAGGGTTATAAATGATATCACGGTAGGTGGTATCATTTTGACTCCCTATATACTACTGCAGAAGCCATTTTGTTGTTGTTGTCGTTGTTGTTGTAGCTGAGCTCTCGCGCTGATTTTTCACGGCTCCCGGGTTCCCGGCGTAATTAACGGCGTGCTCCAGATAACGTGATTGTGTTTGTTCATGAGCAAAAACAATCTTGGCTTGTCAGAAAAAGTTGGGTGCGAACGCCCCCATGATATATTTACGTCAATAAGTCTACTATATACGTCATTTAAAATAAAAATGGCTGCTCCCAGTTATTCCAGTCAGGTAAGGAAATAAACGAAACAAAATGGTGTTTATGTTGTTGATTTTTATTCTGGACAGATCGCAATCGTTGCAGAATCTGCCCCACATGGAAATGGATGGGTCTGGTGAATTTTGAGAGTGTATTTCGTTGAAAAGAACCTGTAATTTCACATTGTCGGTGAACAAAATAATAAAGTATCAACACAACAGAACATTTAGCTGTTGACCCTGCCCTGAAGTACACGTTTTTAATGGTTATTTCCAGGATGAATGGATTAAATCGTAAAGCTGCCATCTGTGTTTTTTTTTTCATTTCCATGAGCGTGAAAACAACAGAAACTTAAAAAAAAATCGTTCGAACAATAAGATTATTCTGAAATAATTTCGATGTATGTCAAGTTCATAAAGTCTAAAACAATTATGATCAATTTTACTGTCATCATCATGACTTTTGATTAACGGATTTTTACACCATACTTTATCGAACTATTTTCTGTGCGCCAATGAGGTGTTTATATAATACCGGTTCTAACTTGTCTCGCTTTTGAAGGCCTAAATTAAGTTGATTTAAATGCTGTTTTAGAATGTTGACGGGATAACTAGAATAGTAGGTTTATGCCGTCATGGGAAAAATATCTGGCTCGGCACGGAAACCGGAAAGGCTCGCAGAGCCTCGCCCATCCAGTTGCTACGCCTCGCCAGATAATTTTTCCCATTCACGGCACTAACCTACTATACTCTATATCTATCGGTTGTGAAAAAGTTTGAAACCACCCTTTTCTCCTATATTCGGTAATCTACAAACGCAAATTTGTTTGTATCACTTACAAACTACATCAACCGCCGACCGGATAATTTTTCCAATTTTGGCGAATATCTCTGTTTACAATCTTAAATAAGCGACATAACAACAATTTTTTTAATAAATTAACGTGAAATAACTACAAGAGTTCTGCGTTTTGCAAAATGCAAATTTTGACGCACAAAACCGGAAAGCTCAGCCATGTTCAAATAATCTACGATACACAAAATCAAAACACGCTCGAAGTTTTGACCTAACCTTCAGTTAGTTAGTGGGTTGAATGTTCTATATACGGTATTAGTCATCGTAAAGATCGCGAAAGGACACTGGAATAGTACAGAATGCCCTGCATAAATCACAAATCAAGTGTGGAATGCGAAATCTGAGTATCGTGACACGTAATTTCTGGCTAGAAAATTATTGACAAGAATTTGGGCACAAGAATATCCAAAATGTTCGGGTCATGGTAAGTCCCTATGATATTAACAAATAATCGATAGTTTCTCCCTTGTCTGCTGGGGAGACTAATGTAAAGCTGGGGTGTAAACATTATATTGTGTGTGAACCCACCCAAGCTCCAGCTCCAGAAAGCTGCGTATTTACGTAAATACCCAATTAAAATTGCCAAAAACCCATTGAAATCAGAAGTAATGACTGAGTACCAAAAAGCAATGAGAACACATGTGGTACCTATTATCATGCTGTCAGAACCAATAAACAAGCCATCAATATTAGCATATTTTTCCAAGAAAAACACATCTGGGATATTTCAATAGAATTGTCCTCCAAGAGCACAATTCTAATGAAATGACCAAATATGTTTTCATTTTCGAAGCAAACTATTCATTAACAATTTGGAAATACCCAATTGCTTCAGAAAGAAGGAGTAACAATCAAGCTCCATATAATGCTGCGTATTTGCGTAATACCAATTAAAATTGCGCAAAACCCTCAATTGAAATAAAAGTAGTGAGTATCAATAAGCAATGAGGACAATCTGTGGTACCTTTATCATACTGCAGAAAACAATAAACAGACCACATAATAACATATTTTTTCATAATTTTCCCCATGAAAACACATCCAGGAGACAATTCTAATGAAAAGCCATATCTTGAAGAATTTTTCAATTTTGAAACAAACTAATCAATAATTGTTGCTGTTGATGTGTAAACAGTAGTGTGATTTAATTTTACCCAATTTACAATTTTTTGAAATAACCCAATTGCTTCAGAACTGATGGAGTAACATTACTCAAATTCCTAATTCCTTATCTGGAGCATTGACAATACTCAATTAACTATTCCCTTATCTGGAGCCCTGTAAGGATACAATTGTGTTGGAAGCCCCTATTTATTGACCCAATAGTTCAGGTTATTACATAATACTTGCCAGTCTTAATGTGATGGTTCAAATGAGCAGCATTTCCTGTTTCATCGGTTTCATCTCTGGAAACCCGCGATTTATCACATTTAAGACCATAACAGCTAAGGTCATGTAAGGCCGGCTAAACGGGTTCGATCCCATTTTAACCTGCTGCATTGGGGGGAAAATACAAAAATCAGAACGTATTTGCTGCGTATTTGTATATAAGCTGCGTATTTGCGTAAATACCCAATTGAAATTGCCAAAACCCAATTGAAATCAGAAGTAGTGGAGTAATCAAAAAGCAATGAGCACAATTGTGGTACTTTATCATGCTGCAGAAAACAATAAACAGACCACAATATAGCATATTTTTTCCAATGAAAAACACATCCAGGAGATCAATTCTAATGAAATGCCAAGATATGATTTAACATTTCAAACAAACTATCATAATTGCTGTCTGTTGATGTTAAACAGTAGAGTAATGTGATTTAAATTTTACCCAATTAAAATGTATAAATACCCAATTGCTTCGGAACTGATGGAGTAACAATACTCAATTACTAATTCCTTATCTGGAGCCCTGCGGCTCACCCACTGAATTATAATGTTTTGACACCCGTGCTTTCACTGTATTTTAATAACATGCTTTAAAGACTTGCGAATGGTGTATTTTGATGGACCTCAGACAATAAAATATTGCAGTTTGTGTGAAAAATTTCATGAAAAATGTTATACAGAATTTTGCGATATTTACTGTAAATCATGCCACACGTTGATGAAATTCTCAGAGCCAATGCAGAATGTCACAAGATTGTCCACAATCAATGTTATTTATGAAAGATAATGTAAAATTGTAAATATTTTTCATCAAGTGCGCACATGTTTGTACAATGCAAAAACACATGGCGCATGTCATATGTATAAAATTTGTCATAAATTTGGTCAATATTTCAATGATATATCATATGAGAACACCTTTTCTTTTTTATTTCTCCTCAAAATTGCATGGTAAAAGCTGTGACCCACTCATCGAACCGTCTCCGCAAGAATGTTCAGATGGAGTTATGCAACATATACTTCCAGAAGAAATAATTAAAAATAAGTTTATTATATTGAACAAAATGTGCACAGTTACATTAACCGACAAGTACACAGTATTTATTTGTTTTAATATATCGTGTATATGTTTCAGGAAAGAGGCAGAGTTGTATGACCATCTTAACCCAACTGTACACCATCAGTTTAATCTGGGCGGACAAAAGCGAGCACCATCAACATCAAGATATGATCGGCCAGCAGGAAAAGAGAGAAGGAAGCCAGCTGAATCAACAACTATTGTTGGACCAGATCACACTGAGACGGGAATGGGATATGGGTGACCGCGTTGAGAAGACGGCGTTCAGTCACAGACTGATGTTGATGGTTCCACTCATGGAGGCTATGTCGCAGGAGCTGCAGAACTGCGTACAGAGAATGGGGAGCTGAAGGAAAAAAGTGGCCCATTGAAACTAAATTCACTGCAAGTTAGTATCAGGGTAAGTGACGGCGAAGTTGTAACATTTAACAGGATTACATCATCGACAGTTTCTATCTATATTGTTGAATTTTCTGAGCCTCACCTGCCTCTCTGGTCATGCCCAAATACAGTAATATATAGACATTAGGAAATTGCGACAGAAATTTGTCAATCTCTTTCTGCGTATGAATATGACAACACTCAATCCAACAATTATCTATACTTTTTTTAACACGGACAATTGACTGTATGAATAAGGGTCTAAAGAAACACATAAGATGGCCAGAGCGCGAGACATTGATAAAAACGATGCAATGGAATTTAGGAGATACTTCGGCCACAGGTTGTGTGGCAGTGATAAATGATTGTTTTATAGTTTATTTATTGAGAAACCATGTGGTTTGAAAGCCAAGCTGAAACCTGATCTTCATACAACACCACCACACTGTGAAAATATCTAATTAGAAATACCCTCATGGCCGTGTGTCCTTCAAATCGAAAGCATGGGGTGGTCCGTTGTGAGGTTACAAGTTTGTGACAAGAATCAGAGATGTCCTGTCCAAGTTATTACCTGGGGATCTTAGTGTTGGCTGACAGAGGATTGATTCAATGACAGTGTTGGCTCGGTACTCATGAAGGAAGATTCACTTATATCGCCATCAAACATTTACTTTTCTATTGATTGCAAGAGAAAGATAGCGATTCTGGCGATTTCGGTCGGCCTGCCAGCATGGTAACGGTAAACAGGTTGTCTTTTTCGGTCGGTATAGTCGATCAATACCGACCGACAGCCGACCTGTATTATCTGTACAATGCCAGCAGCCACCGAAATCGCTGAATTGGTATTCCTGGGCAGGGGTGTGGAATTTCTTCATCAGATTTGCTGGCACCTTTTGAAATAAAATCATATACATATCCCAATTCAAACATTTTTTAATACAAGCTAACATGTATACTTTATCATTTATTCCGTTATCAGATATCACATAAAGCAGGTAATAATAAAGTATAAACACTCATAGTCAGTCATGATATTGCTTCCATTCAATGGTAATATGAACACATTAACATACAGGGTGTGCTACCAGATTAATAAACAGATTGATCAAACCACCATAAAGGCCTTTTTCTCCAAGCCACGGTCACCATATACTTTTTCTTATTTGTGATGCCACCGTTTAGGAGAAAACAGTCACTTACTCACTGGTGCTGCACTCCGTGCCGATTGAAATTTTCGAGACAATCCACTTGAAAGATACAATAGCGACATTAATTGTAAAAAAAATGTTACAAGACGAGTAGTAATTTTATTGATTTTTTAACACTCGTCTAGAAACATTTTAAAATGGTGCATATGTGTTTTTCAAGTGGATTGTCCTTACATTTTCCACCAGGCGCGGAGTGCAGCACCAGTGTAATACTGATAATTAAGATGCGCATGTTTTTTGTACATACAAAAATGGGCGTAATTTCATAAAACAATTCCAAATTTACGATATTTTCCTGGAATGAACACGAAGGTTGTCGACAATTTTCAGAGCAAATGCGGAATTCTATTCGCATTTGCCTTTGAGAATTTCATCAACTTTCAGCATATTTATAAATTGTGCGTCTCGATTATACAGACATAATATCTGCATTGGCAATATATACTTACATTTGGCAGTTCACAAACAGTACTTGCACACCAAATTAATACTTTTTATCACGCTTGTTTTTCTTAAATTCTGGCATCTTTCTACAGTCTGGGCATAGTATAATATATAAATCCGGCCAGCTCGTGTTAATGTTATGGCATCCGGTGTTTTATAAACTTGAATGTATAAGGTTTTTCCAAAAATTCCGGGTGCCATTTTTTCTTAAACCAAGTTCAAGGTCAATTCAAAGTCATTGAACTTTATGCTTGACGGAAGTCGAAAATTGCCAAAATATGAGCCAATAGGTAGGTTATGTCCATAACTTGGAAATTGGTGTAAGTTGTTTCAAAACCATTTCAGATCATATATAAAGAATTACGTAAACACACTAATATCATATCTTATTATTCCATATTTTCAAGATGCCGCCAAAAAATCGGTTAATTTCTGGATATTTTGATGACTTGCTACATAATATGTGTAATGCCAAAGCGCCTCACCTATTATTCAAAGGTTAATTCTTTCAACTGGAATAAGTATTTCCAGTTAATATACTCCAATGTCACAAAACTCCAAAATGGGCTCCTAGTAAATGGCAATCCATAGTAAATTACTAAATATAACTGGAAGAAATTGTTGGGGAGGAAATCACACTTCTCCCTCAATATTCCCTGAGATACTGTAACTACTAAAGATGAGGACATATCTTGACCCCAGATTTGATCGGCTAATAACATCATGCTCTGCATGACTTTTCATTTCATATTTTGTCTTTTCTTTCAAGAATAAAAACATGGTTTGGCAGCATATACTAATCATTTCCAAGAATATGATTCTAAAGTGCTGCCAAAGCATGTTTTTTGGTAAGAAGCATGGAGAAATAAAACTAGATGGCCACAGCCCGCATGTCGCGCCTGCCGAGGCTTTGATAGTACATGTATACCAAACAAGAAAATGTGGCCTATCGGCACATGAATGCCCATGGCGGCAGATTTAAGAAGCTATGGCAATGTTAATAATACATTTTAATGTGAGAAAAAAGTTCAAAGTTGTGAAGGTCAAAAGTCAATGTCATATAAAGGACACGCATGATGTGTGGGTATTTGACACAGTATGAAGTATTGAAAAGTACAGTGACATTTAAGGATATAGAAATATGACAGTCATTCTCCTTAATATGACGAATTGAAAACCTCTGCAAAACTTCTTAATGTGTTAAGGGTCAAAAGGTAAGTCCGATATTCCGGGCAGCATGGATGTGTGCATTTGATCCAGAAGTAGCTGTGTTGAATAGTAATACCACCAAGGGAGATAGAAGTAATAACAGAAATGAGAAACTCTGGCGGACTTCCTTCCTATGCCCTATGAGAGATAAGTTTTTTTGGTAGAATAGGAAGTGTATTTTCTTGTATCCTATTATCTGGAACAATCATTTAAAGTTACTGCGACAAGAGTAATCGAGCGAAATCCGCGAAGCAACACCTTTGTTTTCTTTCGTATCGCAGACGACAGTTAATAGGCCTTCAACAATCTGTAAAAATCTTGAATTTCCCCGCTTTATTTGTCAATATAATACCCCAGTGTAAGTAAAAACCTGTAGGTGATAGGCTTGGAATTTGACCAGTAAGATACATTATACACCGTAAACAGCCATTATAGTGTGTTTTTTTGATTTTTTTTCATTGATATTGGCTCCTGATGGACAATTAAGGAAAGTTCGTGAAAGTGGCGCGACAACTCGACGCTGTTCCAAAATTGCCAAAATTAAGGCGTAAGTGTAATTGGTTTTTTCCATATCGTTATAGACCAATACACTAGTACTCAGAAAACATGTTTATTCCATTCCTCCTGTGTCATAAAGCAAATTTTGACTTGACCGCTCCAAGCCAGTAACCCTTTTGTCTGTCGACCATTCCAGAATGGCATACATGTTGATATAGTTTGAGTGGTGAGTCTTTATATGTATAATGGTTAGCTATACCACTGTGGCCGTGGGCCATATATGTCATTCAGTTCAAACCGAAAGTACCTGGCTGTCTTTACGACTGCTACACGCCGCAATACACGTGTCCTGCTTTGTTCCTATTTGCACACCGCCTGTGAGTAGCGAGTCGGTACTATGTGTGCATAGTTTACTGAGCTGGGCACTGTATGGGCGGAGCAAGGAATATTGCGTTTGACATGCGCAGCAGTATACGTCCGATCCTTATTTGTCATTCGGGCCCAGATGTCCGAAAGACAATGCTTTTCAGGGTACAGTTTCGGTCCTAGAAGAGCCCACGTGACTTGGACTCTATAAATACTGTGCCCCCGCTCGCGTGGCATGGAGTTGTGCCAATTTCTAGCAATTACAACGCACTCCATTAAGTAAATAATTAAAATTTCATTGTACTTCATCTATTCACTTGGAGATTCTCAAATATTACATGCATTTGGGGACACTATCGACCATAGTGTGAGTCATTCATAATTACCATAGTACCAGGGTGCACGGCCATCCCCCCTTGTCGCATAATAAATGCCCTTTATGTTCCCATATTTTGATATCCGTGGTACGTGTTATTAATACCAAGTAGTTCCGAATAATCGTAGAAATAAAATATATTATCCCCAAACCAGTCGTGTCATTGTAACAATTGTGCGAAGGAGGCCAGGATCACCCAGAGAACCTGCTCAAATTATAACTGCGGGTGGTCTGTCTGTGAACATCGTAACCCTGATCACCTGCACACAGACAACCCGCCCGGTTACATATGGCGCTGCGAGCAGTTCTGAGTATCTGAGCTTAGTTATTATTTTCATTCATTTTAATTTATTGTAACTAATGATTCGGCGAGAAAGATGTACGCCGTACGTTCGGGGTCTGATTTACGCCCATGCCCCCGCGAAACCTGAATGAATTGTACCCCTGATTCAACATTGAAGTTTAGTAGTCAAGTATTGGATGAGGTGATTTATCCGGAGAATTACAGTAACGAGCCGGGTTTTTAACCCCGGACGTCCAAGATCGGTGTCTCTGATTCAGACGATTATCGGTTCGATGAACCGAGGCAGGACTGGTCGTAGGTCCCCGGACACAGATCGGGTCTCGCATCCGAGTGTCCTACGTGCCATAGTTCCGGAGCCAGTTCGCATCTTTGAACCGATCATTGACCGGTCGTTTGACCCCTACGTAGTTCGGTCTTGTACAGAGCCAGGAGCGGTCGTTGATCCGTACAGTGATAGTTGTAATGGCTGCCGAAGATGAGCGGGTCCATAGATCCGATGCCGGTGGTCATGCGGTCAAGAAAATACTGAGCAGGTCACTGATCCGAGCTTGCCCAAACGCCACATCGGGTCTTTGATCCGGAACTGGCCATTCACCACAACGGTCCAATGATCCCGGAATTTGTTCCATCACCACAGCGGACTTTGATCCGACCAACCTACAAAGCATGATCGAAACATCAATACGCATTGCAAGTGTTCGCGCTTACCCCATGATTCTGTAACGACGGAAATCCGCATGCTTATAAAATTTTCAATCTTGCCGATGACACACATTTTTTATCCGTACGACAAAATCCGATTTGCTTTGACAAAATTATGCACCACATGCCTGCAACTAAAACTTACAAATATTGTTAAAGGCACCGTGTACGCAGTTTATATCAAGTACACAGAACACGAATGCCCCCCGATCATACAGAAGTACGCCACGTGCTAAATTCCTCAGAGCTATAAAATATCTGTCAGACTAAATATTCGCTAAGTCAAACTGTGGGAATGTTTCGAAACCATGATTACACGGCGCAATTAAGGTAAGTTGGCACAACGCGCGCACGGCCCCGCGACCACATACCCCACCATCCCTGTATTATACCCCCAGTGGCAAAGGGCAACACCGCAGTACAGGGGAGGGACTGAATGGGAAATGGTCTATCGCATACACAGCTCCCTACCACAGTGCCAGTACACACTAACTCCAGTACGCGTCGTAATGAGAAACAGCCAGATGTATTTTATGGTAATTCAGATTTTCAAAGATTTTATTTCCACACTTTGACCAAGTAGTATATGAGATTCCACAATGAAACAAGTTCCTATGGGGGGAGGCGGACGGCCCCCCGACTTCGCGCGGTGCCCTTCCTACGGACTTGTATCATAGTTGACTCTCATATATTACTCGAATTTTCCCCCACTGTTCGGCAGGTATGTATGAGAATGGGAGTAAGCACAAATTTAAATTTTCAAACACAAAGGGGGGAGTAAGCATAATTTAATTTTTCAAAACAACAAAGGGGGGAGTTAAGCATAATTATCATTATCAAAACACAAAGGGTGGAGTAAGCATAATTTTAATTTTTCAAAACCAGCCTACCCCCCACCCCCCCCCCCCCCAACCCCCACTGTTCGCGGGTATGTATGAAAGAATGAAAACTATTTTCCGCAACCACGTGACCATATATTTATGAGATGAGAAGAATATGCCCTATTAGAGATATGAAATCCATTGATTAGTACTCAGTATATATACTCAGACAAAGGTTCTAGTTAATTGAGCGTGGTTTGTAGACAGGTTAGTCACAAGAGATGATTTTCGTACCGGTATTACGAGTATTGCAAGCATCACCGGGCATGGATGGAAGAGGTTCCGTTTTCGCCTCGCCATGTCGCCAATTGAGGGTAGGGACCCCCAGATCCGTTCACTGCTATGTCCACCATGCGGTGGCACTCAGGCTACGCATCGACTGGATAGCAATGAATAACGTGCTCCGATCGCAAGTATTATCGTATTAGTAATAATTGAAATCGTAATAGTCAGTTAGAAAGATAGAATCGACTGATACATGTAGATATTTGAAAAGTCGCGTGGCGTAATGAGGCCCGAAAAAAGTGTTAGCCGTCGGAACAGCTGGACGTAAGGTGGAGAATCTCCTGCAGCCTCAAACACGCGAATAAGCATATCACGTCCTGAGACGGGAGAGATTTTTTCTCTCGTCGCCCTCCCCTCCAAGACGAGTTTTTTTTTACATCTTCGCCGCGAGAATTGTTGTCGGCCTTCGGATCGGATCGTGCCCTTTAAACTCCTGGATCTGGCATCTCTTCGACGATCCGTTTGAACTCGCTATCTATATATCTTTTTGTCTGGCTATCGCTTTCGGACACGATAACGTCGATACTGTTTTCTTTAGACTCGCGATAACCGCTATTCATCGTGCATTCGACTCTTGGCCTCTAGTTTCGACCCACGAATCAGACCGTCATACAAAGCAGTCCCGCCCCCGCCGCTTTCGCACTCAAGGCCACCGCGACCGGAGCGGCGACGATTGTTGACAAAAAGACACACTCCCCACCCCGCATACAACGAAGCTGAGGCTAACGCGGTGCTCACCCCCTCCGACTATATGACTGCTCGCCTATATTTTCTTCGCATGACCCGTCCGCGTCTCTCCCGATCTGTAAATCTGTTGTAATCTCGACGATCTGGTCATCCTAAAGGATGCCCGGTCGGCCGTCCCCGAAGGTAAGTGTGGATAAAGTTTCTCGTAGTCAACATAAATCAAGTTCTATTAACAGTGTAACTACAGTAGCTGAAGTCAGCTTGGTCACCAACCTTTTTTGTTTACAAAGTTAATAACACTACCGGATGAAACTTTAATCAGTGGCATCATCGAATATCGTAAATCCTGACCATGCCCCGCTGCTAGATGATGCCAACTTCTGCTCTACCCCTTCAGGAACGAGATTCAATCGATATCGCAACAGCTGTTGTCCCCTAAAGTTGACGGGGGGGGGGGGGGGGGGGGGTGGATGGGGGTGCGATGCAGACCCCATTCGCCAGAGATTGTCTCCGGACGCTGCCATGGTGTATCCCCATATCTGTTGCTCGCGTGGTCACCGAAAGAATATATCGTAGCCCCCCTCAGGTTCAGTGAACCCCGCTCCTCGGCACAAACTGTTTTTTATGATGGGTATTCGAGCTTGCGATCGCTAGAACTGTGCACCGCCGTAACGCGTCTCCTGCGGGCCTGCGCTACCCCATCTCAGTTTCTCATTGTGGCTGCTTTCATCATATGCTGCGCCCGCGACGGAACGTCCTGTTCTGCGCTGGAAACTACCTGGACCGTATATGCTCATGATTAATATGTAAATATATTATTTTAATCGGTTTATTCGAGAACGACCGAAATCGGGTAATAGTTCTTCAACTCTCGCGCTTAATCATCTAGAATAGAAATCTTCAACTCGTGTATGTGTCCCATTCCAAAACTTCATCTCGGGGGTTGGGAAGTCTAAGGACAGGGTCTCATCATAGAAACAGTCCGCGTGGCGTGCCAACAGTTTTTAGTAATGACTGGGATCTCCGTCTAACGTGCTGTATGGGGAAGGACGATGTGTTCAATTGATCCAGGTGCACCCGAAGTTTCGTGAAGGCAAAGTTTACTGGGATGTGTCCACCGACGTGCTCTCCCGGATTAAACCATCCCTTAATTAACAGAAGGGTATTTTTTGTTGTAAATCCCGAGCGTAAGGCAACAGTCGGGTGATCCTTACCCGGTAAGACGCGCCTCGACGGTCAAGGTCGCGAGTCCAGGGGGTTGGCTTTCGAGATTGCGAGGCTGACTCTACCACAAGCTCCGACGTCTAACAAAAGCTGGAGCTCTCTGAAACACAAAGACCTGGTAGTATTTTGACACCTACCGTGGTCCGTTCTTCATGTAGAGCCGAACGCTCGTTCACTTCAACATTGTGCTAATCCGACCGTGAAGGTGATTGATCTGAGGCCTACACGCCGTTTTCCGCAGCAGTTTGTCGATTGACTTCTGAGTACACAAGCATCCCTTTTGAACATAGAGATAGAACAACATAATAAGTATCATTCAAAGGATACCAAGGCTTTGGCATTAATTCTAACGCCAAGTACGTGGACGCGGGACCCGAAATACGCTCCTCTAATGGTGGGCGCTCCCCGACTGGTGCAACCCAACATACCAAGTTTAAGTGGGGAAAAAGGGAATTCGAACCAACTACCCTACATCTTTTAACAATATAGTATGCCCAAGATTACTACCATGGAGGTCGTGAACGGGTGGAAAGCAACACCGGAAGGAGTTTTAGGCATGAAACCAGCTCAACTTCGCCGTATTGTGCCAACAGCCGAATGCGGCGTATTCTCACAGGACCACTGGCCGCGGAGGATCCCTTCTTGAGGGCCGTTTACAACTTTCATGCGTAATACTCTAATAGGGACGGTTGGAATCTCCATTTCCAGCGTCATACGATCGTAGGGCGTTCGAAAGGAATTTGTAACGAATTTGTGCTCACAAAAGACGCGACAGGCGCCAGAAAAGCATTTTCTACAGCACTGGCCTCTGGACGTTCTCAATCGGGGTCAGTCCGGGAATTGGACGCAAAAAAAAACAGACTGCTTTTAAGACATGAGTGAAAAAGGGATCACTCCGGCTACCACATCGTTCAGACCGGAACGCCGGGAATTTTAGACCCCGCGACGATGACGATTCGGTCCGTAAGTGTCAGGAGGTCGGCCACTGCGGCGTCTCATCCTGCGTAGTGGCTACCTCCCGACTCGAGCCTCACGACGAATACATACAGCAGGCTGCCTGAGTCCAGGGACTCGTGGGGTACATTTATGTTAGATAAGGGACTGGGTTTCACGAAGGCCGTGTTACCCGCCTCAACGACTCGTTCGCACTTACGTCTGGCCATCCTCGCGCACAGGCGCAAGCGCGCAATTCAATACTATTGAGCGGGAACGGCGTTTGACGCCCAAAAACAGTTTCTTGACAAATGTCGAGGACGCCATCCATCTCCGGTGGACCTCCGATGCGATCCAGCGGTATCAAGAACGTTTTTGTTGCAGTATGCCGGCACCCCAGTTTTAAAACAAAAAAGATTATGTAATAAATAGGTCTGTATATGGCGCCGAGTAAAATGATACTACGAACGACCGGTGTTTGACGGTTACTATAAACAAGATCGTAATCGCAACCCCCCGCCAAACAAAAATCGGCAAAACGGGAACGTGAACGCGGATATCATCAGCGCCCCGCTCGTGGAAACGATTTCATAAAACCTTAAAGCACCCATTCCCATTACAAAGCACCCCCATCACGTTCCCCCAATTCCACGAATAGGAATAAGGAGCGGTAGCTAGTGACACAGCAAGTTCCGCCGCTGTTCCAACTGGAGCAAAAGTGCCTTGATGCACCAGCAAGATCCAGCTCAGGAAGCGGGAACTATGTTCACATCCCACGGAGGAGGAGAAATTAGCGCTCGTCGTCCGCCTCGTGCGTATCGGACTATTCGCCTTTGTTTTAGGAACTCTCGCTGAGAATAGTAATGAGACCGCAACGATCACGATTAAAGCCCAACATTTTTGGCGAGCCATCGGCGGTTTTTGATAATATATGATAGCAAGAAGGAGAGGAGACCCCCGATCAATCCAGCAGTGCTGGCAGCCACCTTCCGGCAATTTAGCCAGGAGAAATGGCGCGGGCTTTTAGATGCTTTTTATTACCCACTCCTCATGGCTCGCCGGATGGCGCGGGTGCTGGCGCAGGGTGCTGGTGCGGAAGCTGGCGCCGACCAGTCATTGACAGCTGAAATAGAGACGCATATAAATAGAATAGGGTCGATATAAATCATGGTGAAAGCTGCGATGATGGTTACTATCGTGACCCTTCTCTCTGAACAGAGTGCGAAGACGCTCACCGAGTGGCCAATTAACGTTAACCACCATCATTAACGATGTAATAAAAACAAAAAAACACCCCATAAGGGTTTAATAGAGTTACAATAATGTCATCGAGTCAATACGGCTCAAACTCAATCCATACCCGCGATACTGCGGTAGCCCCTCGGGGCGAAAGGTGTGAGACAGAGCGTCGTAATATGAACAACGCATCGACGTATCGATCAGAACCAGCAGCCTGTCCGTGGGGGGACCTTTCCCAACCTCGGAGATAGCGACGTCATATGCCGGTGACTGTTTCGCCTCGCTTTCACTATTTCGCAGACGTCGACGGACGTGACACCAACCGAACCGACGTTCAGAACCTGGGTCGCGCCATCGTCAGGAAGACCATGATAAAGATTCTGGTAATGACTGTGATTAACCATCGATGACAGCGACGTCTACATTGCTAGCAGGACCTTGGAAGACGGCGCAAGAGTGCGTAAAAATGTCGGAATATCAAGGTAATTGGACACCAGTGGAAATAAGAAGTAACCAGACTAAGAATCGGGGCTGGTGGACAAGGCAGATAACGGTCGCTAGTGACAACGTCGGATCGCGGCCACTTACGATTAACCGCTTCTACATCCGCACGACTTTGAGTTAGCTGGAGAGCCACATGCCATACTATCAGAGCGCTTTGGCGGACGCCTCGAATACGAACTAACGTTCAACGACTACGGCCCGAGTTATCATAGCCACCGACATAAACATCGACGATACGATCGACAATGTTCGCTGAGTAACGACATGTCACGATGCCCGAACTCGCGCGATTGATCAGAACCCATTACGCGTGCGCGTTGCCAAACATTACGACCTAGTTCTTCGCCACCGCAAGATGACGAAAGACCAAAAGCGACACATTGGGGAATATTAATGTCAATGTACCCGCCACTCGATGAAAGGTAATACTGATGTTGTTCGAGATGCTCGGTTCGCAATCGGGCCTAGAAGAAGCCACAAATTCAATAACCCCCAAAATCACGAGGTATGAGGTGAACGATCGATGGAGTCCCCAAATCAACTATAGCATCCGGGCCTTCACGCGCACCAGCAGTGGGACGAAAGTCATAAAGCATATTTGCCCCCCCTCCGGCTCTAAGCACTCCCCTGGAGTTGCCGCGGTTGCCAAAGACCTGCAGCTCTCGACGTCTCCCTCGCGGATTCCTGACAACCAAGTACGCGTTATGGCTAGACATGCGAGCCAACGACGCCGACCAAATACACGGTAGCGACGCCAAGTTTGAGAACGCAAGCCGAGGTTGTGACGATCCAGATAACCAAAGAGCGGATGGAGCTGACACATTGAACGTGTACAGTATATAATAACAGACGCGCAAATCAAAACATCGAAAATTGGTCGATACGTCTCAGCACACTACTGATTTAATTAATTTTAAGAAAATTACTAATCAATACCAATACACGATTGGAGATGCTCACTCTGCCATAATATTGGGCAGACAGGATGTTGAAAAACGGTTTTCATCCTGGACTTGCTGAGGGCCTCACCGCGAAGCCTTTCGACACATTGTGATCCAGGTCCCACTGTGCGCACAACGAACTTATCAGCGCGCCCGTGATATGGGCGACCCTGAGGTATACGGTCTTGACCCCGCGACAGGCTCACAATTGGCTGCGTGGGTTATACCAAAGATTCCAGCGTGCGCGCACCACTATACCGTGAATTGACGATTGCTTCGGCCAAGGCGGCGATGACCAAAAAGAAGGACATGCTCACGAGCTCGCATTTTTCTGGCCGCATGCGGGACAAAGCGTATGGATCTGACACCCAAAAGTACAACGCCGTCCTCAAGGATCTGCGCGAGTGCAAACGAAAATGGGTCGCCACTTTCACTGCAATGATCGAGACTCATTCGACGACAGTCTCGAGAGAACTCCGTTATTCCAACGCACGAGGACGACTGGAGGTTCGACAGATGCTTTCGGAAACTAAGCACGCCAAGCTTTTGTTAAAGACTGATCAACGAAGTAATAAGCAATTGTTAACAAATGCAGAGCAATTGCTGAACAATGCTGAGCAATTTCTTAACAATGCTGAACAATGCTGAGCAATTGCTTAACAATGCTGAGCAATTGCTTAACAATGCTGAACAAATGCTGAACAATAGTTAACAAATGCTGAACAATGTTGGAATCAATTTGTTGCTCCGCTGCGAGCTTTGTTGCGAACATAACGGTGATCATAAGTATTGGATGGTGCGCTTGGCAATATTTTAAAGTTATGAGACTTGTAAGAATAGCACTGCTTGCGATAAACACAATGAACTGTGACGAACTTCTCGATCAGCTAATGGAAGAAACAGTCGCTCCGACTGCCGACACGACTGAAACTGTAGGAACACCTGTCAGCACGATTGCCGACACGGCTGCCGATACGGTCCTGAAAGAAAATGAAAACGCGGCGCGACGCGAGCGGCTAGCTGCGCTGGTTGCTGGGGGGCAATCGGAGCATTATCTCGGTAGGCGTCTCTCAGTTTGTCAGGTGGATAAGATATCAGATGCGGAGATCGATAAAATGTACGCGCGATACGAATCTAGGTTAGGTGCGGAGATAACGAAAACTCTCGGATCGGCGGTTATTCATCTGTACGCTACCGCCGTTAGTACGCTTCTCCCTATACCAAACACCGCGGGGTTGATTCGAGATCTAGAGACTGACCCTTTTATAGGACACACTCTTAGAACAGCCTGCTGCTCAATTTATCACAAGTTTGGAATGTACTTAGCTCCGCTGACAACCGCGTTGACCACGGGTAAACACTGTCAATTTGGATATATATGCCCACGAACTATAAGCTCAGAAAATGATGATGACACAAGACGCACCCGCGAGAGTGACGGAACAACCCTCAACACTGTTGAACCCGACTGCAGCACTTCCAACGGCGTTGGGGGAACAAGCTCCGCATGAACAAGCTCCACAGGAGCAAGTACGACACAAAAGCCCAAAAAGACAGGCAGCTGGGCGGGCAGCGGCTGCCACCCGAAAAGCTAAACAAGATAAAATACTCGCCGAGCTTCGAGAGGCCAAACGGTCGTTATTCGTTCCTGCTGTTGAAACAGCAAAACGCCCGGTGGTTCCACATCCGAAGGCAGCTGTTTCTCCCCCAACATGCTCCAGGTTGGAAGAGCAATCCCCGATTGGTGTAGCTCCTACCCCCAATCCAGACTGGAAAAACATCCCGTGGGTTGTTGGTGGTGGTCTGGCAGTTGTGGGCACCGTGTGTGTGTGGAAATATATTTTGAGTCAACCCCCGACACTGTTGGAGGCGGTTCCGAAGAAAGTTACGAAACACCAATCGCGATTGGATGCGCACCATTTAAACATTAATCCCGATCCCTTTTATATGCAATAATTATAGTTATCAACAATGGCTGAAAACGATGGTAAAATGATAGTGAATGCGCTTTATAACACCATGGTGATATTGGGATTCAGTATCGGGTATGCTCGACTAGGAAAGATGGCCTTCGGATGGCCCGCTCCCAAATTGGACATGACTGTGAGAGACGTAGGGCTCGTGACCTTAGATGTAGTGACCGCAGTTGGGACCCGAGATTATCTAATTAAAGCTGGAATTCTACCCGTTAATATATGGAAATAAAATGGCTAGTGCGATCACAATGATGATAGATGGCGCGGTGGTGAACGCATTTGCGTTCAGCGGTAGCAACTTTTTCTTCTCGAAACAGAAAAGCTCGGACGCGGATGAGGAGCGCAAGCGTCACGATTTAGCTATAGAACAACTCAATAGCGCCAAGGAAGCATGGTCGGAAAAACGAATCAGTCGTCTGGACTGGCTCAACGAAGATCTTCGACGCGAGAATCACGCCGTGCAAACTTTCCGGAACGTTGACGAAGCCATGCGCGAATACTCGCGTGCATATCCGCAGAAAAGTCTCGCGCCGCTGGATCACGAGCCCCAGCTTTCAGATTTCTATGTACCATCAGATGCCCAAAAAGACCCCGAGATCGCGTTCATCGTCGTGGGAATGGTTGCAACGGGTCTCGTCAGCTACTATATTGCAAAAACAATAAGCAATTGAACTTTTTTAATATATATATAGAACGATGTTAGTTGACGAGCTTTATTACGCTTTGATCGATGTAGGCTACACGGCTGGTGCAAAGGGTCTGATCAGTCTAGCCCAAGACTCTCTAGAGACGTGGCGCGATGACGAACACTCGGCCACCCTTTTTGCAAAACGGATGTTAGATTCCTCCGATTTCCGGCTACTGGAAGGGACTCGCGGCCATCAAGAATCTCGCGGTGGCGACCAAGATTTCCGAAAATGCAACGAAGGAATGGCTCAAGAAGAAGGCCATCTGGCAGATCTATTTGCCCGCGCCTCACAATATTCCGCGCCCGAAATTCGACGTGCCGGTGCCGAACGAAGTCCACCAAGTGGACCTCCTATTTCTCCCTCACGATCACGTCGGTCGCAAGACGTACAAGTACGCACTTACAATCGTTGACGTAGCGAGTCGTTATAAGGGGGCTGAGCCACTGGCCACGAAAGAGTCTAAGGAGGTGGCCGAGGCTCTTTCCCGAATATATAAAAGGAGTCCTCTCAAATGGCCAAATCTTCTCCAGGTCGATCCCGGCCGCGAGTTCATGGGCGTGGTCTCTCGGCTGTTGGCTAAACACGACGTTTCTGTCAGACGCGGCCGCGTCGACATCCACCGGGACCAGGGGATCGTGGAGCGGTTCAATCGAACCCTGGCTGAGAGGTTGTTCGGGCACCAATATGCCAAAGAGCTTGTAGACCCTCATACGCGATCGACCGAGTGGGTGACCAGGCTGCCCGCCGTGGTCTCCGCACTGAACGGAGAGGTGATCAGATTGATCGACAAGAAGCCCGTAGATGCCATCAAGTCTAAAAAGGTGACGAGCAAGCCCTCCGCTGTCTCGCGCGGGCGACCCATTGGTTTAGAGGAGCAACGACTTCCATCTGATGTTGGCGTCCGGTACCTCTATCAACCGGGAGAGCTCGAGGGTGGCCGCCGCGCGAGACTGATCCCGTGTGGTCTCTCAATGTATATCATCTAGATCGATTTATTACCAAACCCGATGAGCCCGTGCTCTACTATTTGGCTGATGGTCCAGCACGCGGTTTTGTTCGCGAAGAACTTCTCGCGGTACCTTCTGACACCCAGCTACCCCCGGATCGTCAGAGTCTTTAGTATTCTTCCCCTTTTTTCAGTCCTTTTTTTTTTACCTATCCTATAGGCTCGGTATGTACCCCGTCTTCCAACACTCTCCTCTTGTCGTAGTACGCCGAAAACCCCAACTTCTCCTGCTTGTACGTCTTCATCACCCCGTTAACCATTCGGAATCCCCTGTTCTCCGCCATATCCCTACCCCCTTCGAGAGCACTCTTGTACCTTCCCCAAGTCAGATCGTTAGATCTCTTCGACATCCCCTTGGCCGAGTGCTAGCTTTTCCGTCACCGCTCACGTAGTAACACTTGCTACACAGAGCGATGGCTCTATCTCCCTCGAATTCCAGCTTGAACAGTCCCGGAGTTTTGTTGCTCCATTTATCCCACGCCAACCACTCGGCCTTCTCCTTATTGAACTTTCTCTTCATCTTCTTTCTCACCACCTTCGCCAGCGTCTTCTCCGACAGCGCGAAGTACATGCTGTCAGTGTCCATCTGTATAAGTTTGAAATCTCCGCGATCCACGTACTTGTCCAAGAAGTCGTAGTAGAACTCCAGCATCCGGAGCTTGGCTAACTGGTAGACCGCTATGCCACACTGAAACGGTCTGTTGATCACCACTCAAGTCTTCCTGCTCGATATCTCGTAAGCCTCCCCAATCTCCTCCAGGTCTTCGAACCACGCCGACCTCAGTGCCCGATCGACAGTCTTCTCATTCTTCGTATAAGTGGTGTTCATATGTCACTCTTGTGCCTCTATCAGCTTGCCACAACACGCGTTGCCAACCAGTTTGAATATCTCCGTCAACACCGCCTAGCTCTTGTCGACGCCCCCCGTCCGTCTGGCGGCGGTGACCTCTTCCACGAACCATTGAAACGGTTTGCCGGGCGTGTAGTCTATCACCCTATGCACCGCCTTGACTTTCCAGACCGTGCTCCAGATACCACTTTAGCAGCGGGGAGTATATGATCATCTTCTTGGCGGATAGGGCCCCAACGAGCTTTCTCTGTCCTTCGACTCTTTTCCTCCCGGTCCCGGCCAGGTAGTCCTTCATGTGCTGCGGAACCTCGGTCTCGTCGACTTCTCGATTAACGAACAGCGGCGACATTTCAGAGAACTTGTCTCTCAACGTTTCCGGGACCTCTATATCCAACTCCGCAAATCCGAACCACTCGTGACTCCTGACCTTCCTCACGAAACGGTCTATATACGCCTGTCTTTCCGGGTCGTCACACGTCCATATCTGCTCCTCACCACACGGCATTTCCTTCGACAGAGTAGATAGGTACAGAGCATTGGCATCGTACCCCAGTACCGCCTTGCACATCTTCTCCTCCCGACTCCCCACCTGACCCCTGATCGTTGACCTGCCAGCCTCGGCGTATCTGGAGAACATTATGGACGGACCACCGACCAATCCCTGCTTCATCATCTCGTAAGTTTCAGACTTCGGCGACCATAACTCGGGCGTGTCCGCCTTCCCATCGATCGTCCCACGAAGTAGGTACTGAAGGGAAACACCGGGCGGAGACACGGCATCCTTGAGTATATCCACACTTCTTCCCCTGTAGAACTCCGTCATTTTAGTCACAGCCTCCAGGAACGGTCCTACATCCAAGTCGTTGTAGTGTCGCAACCATTCCTTGAACGTCTTCATCCCCTTTTCTCGGAATACCTTCTTACACTCTTTCCACTCTGTCAACGACAGTAGGAACTCACCCTTCAACTTCGAGTACCACTCGGGATAGTCGTCAATCCCGGATGGTCGAGCTTGTCCGCACTATCGAAACACTCGTACGGGAAGTGAGACTTTACCGTTTTACAGTCGTACGCCTTAACCCACCGGTCGTACGTGGTACCGGGTCCTAGATACTGGATGATGTCGAGAAATCTAAACTCCGGGGTAAACAGAAACATCGTCGTGCTGGCTCTCTTCGGACCATCACCTTATTCACGGTGGCCGCCAACTTCTCGACAAGGTACCGCTTGATGAGGTTCAGGTCGTACCTGCTGCAGTTGAACCCCACCACCGGGACTTGGTCGATCCACGAGACGATCTTCTCTCGCTGAGGTTTCGACGACATCTCTATATCGTCGGCAGATACTTCTTCCTAACCGCCTCCCTGATGGCTTTACGTCTCATCTGCAGCTCGGTCACGAACTTCTAGACCAGAGTGTCAGGGTCTCTTTCGCAGCTGTGGGTGATCCCCTCTGCATCGTATCCCCCAACGACACCGATATAGGGACGTGCTCGACCTCGAAGGTCAGGTCTTTAGTGGGTCGCGTGGTTTTCGACTTGTCGAGATACGCCTCGAAGTCGTAGACTATCTGGTGAGGATACAGAGTCGTCTCCCTCCTCGCGTGGCGATTGTGGATAGTGGGTATTCACCTCATTCAACCACTCCCACTCCCACATCACCACCAGCTCGTAACCCGCCTTCCTTATCTTGGCGTCTTGGATTTTCGTCCTCCCTGTACAGTGATCTCGCGTGACCTCTCCTGCAATGCGTCGGACACCCGTGCCAGTAACATCCGTGAAACTGAAACACGGTCTTGATTTCGTGACAGTAGCCGTCGACCGGATCGCCGGCCACCCACCTCTCTCCGCCGTGACCGCATCTCGCGTGATGTATGTGCTTTCCCACCCTCCTCTTCTCTCTGCGCAACCATTGAATGATCGACACCGCACTCGCTGACCCCTTGGGATAGAACGCCTTCTTGTATGCCGACTCGGTCTCTCTTCCCTCTTACCTGGACATGTCACCACGGTCTTCCCACCCATGCAGGTGGTCGCGGTGCCTGTGCATGTTACACGACTTTGTGAACCGTTGTTGGCATCCGAGCACCCGTACTCGTTCGTCATCTTGCGGAGGTTCGTTATGAGGAACGAGTGACCTCCAAACATTCCTATCGCCATTGTCTTCTCCCCCAACCGCGTCGTACTTTGCCGGAGACTTCATGAGGTACCACACTCCGTCGGTGGTGGGCTCGTAAACGCGAATGCCCAGCTTGAAGCGCTCTTCGACCTTCTTAAGATCATCCAGGGGGATTCCCTTACTACCCGGTCCGTTATGTGACCGAGATATTCGCGAGCCAGAGCTCGTGCCTTCCTACAGCACCCGTCGGGTCTCCCTCCACGATGGATGGCTATGCACTAAACAGACACAAGTAGTCGTCGTACGTGTCGACGGAATACATTCCCTTTTTTTCTGTCTTAACCAGTCGGGTAAGTTTTCCCGCTCCCATGAAAGAATTGTTGGGCATTGATGATCATCTTCACCTCGACCGATATCCAACGAACGAAGGTCCATTTTGTGTTGGTCTATCGACTTTGTCGATGTCCATTCGACCTCTCTCTCTATCGGATATCCAACTCTCGGCTTTGCGATCTCGTTTATCGACGGACTACTTTGATTGTTTGTGATAGATCATCGTTTCGTCGTCTCGATGTTCCTAATACGATACGAGCACGAATACCTCAGATAGCACGCTGTGGTCATCTCTGGGCGAATTTTATTCATTATGCATTAGCGATCTCCCCGTCTACCCCCCTCTCAAAAGTCCATACTATCTTCCTCCTACCCCTATCAACAGTTTCCCTAGCTTCGGCATATTCGGTGAGAACCCTGGGACCCTCCTCCTTCAAATCTCTGGCGAGCTGTCTCCTACTCTTAGGAGGTCTCCCCACCAGGCCTTGATACATCTTATTGTAGTACGCTTTGTATAGTGGTTTTCTGCGCGCGCTGGGATCTTTTACACGCTGCGCGTAAGCGGTGGCACGCAGACAGGCCGTCGTCTCGTTCTCCAATTTCTCGGAGCGTTTTTCGGGGTCGGCAGGCAGTCGTCCGGTCGAAACCGCACGCCGCAGCCTCTCCTCGTAGACGACGTCTCGCGTGTCACTTATCCTATCTGCTATATCTTTCTTGAGTCTCAAACCTCTTAGGGAAATTCCCCAACTCTTAGCTTGCTCTCTCATTTGCTTATGTAGACATTATACTGAGTATAACCAATGGAATTCTTGTCTCTAATAGGGTGTAAGTTGCCAATAGTTATGACAGATTGTCATATATACTGAGTATAACCAATGGAATTCTTATCTCTAATAGGGTGTAAGTTGCCAATAGTTATGACAGATTGTCATATACTGAGTATAACCAATGGAATTCTTGTCCTCTAATAGGGTGTAAGTTGCCGATATTTATGACAGATTGTCATATATACTGAGTATAACCAATGGATTTCTTATCTCTAATAGGGTGTATTTCACTTCGCTTCGTGGTCGTGTGGGCTAGGGCGCCACTCTTTGGAGACGTAGGTTGTGAGTTCGAATCTCGGCTGGACCTAAAACTTTTTTATCCTTACAACTGCATGCCAACGGTGTTACTATCCTTACGCTCTAGTAAATATATGGTCTCGTGGTTGCTGAAAAATATTTTTCCATTCTTCTCATACATACCCGCCGAACAGTGAGGGAAGTAGGCGTGTTTTGAAAAAAATAATTATGCTTACTCCCCCCCCCCCCCCCCTTTGTGTTTTGAAAAATTAAAATTATGCTTACTCCCCCCTTTGTGTTTTGAAAATATAAATTTGTGCTTACTCCCATTCTCATACATACCTGCCGAACAGTGGGGGGAAATCCGAGTAGTATATGAGAGTCAACAATGATACAAGATCCGTAGGAAGGCACCGCGCGTAGCGGGGGGCCGTCCGTAGGAACTTGTATCATTTTGACTCTCATATACTACTGACCAAGTTTCACTTTGGAACAATTGGTCGGATCACGAGAAATCGATCCAACTGGCTATGTCATTGAGGGGCCCAGCTCAGCGGCTGTTGGCAGACATTCCAGACGCACAACGGATTCCATACGCAGAGTTGCGTAGCTTGGTTGAGACCAGATTCTGTCCTCACGAGAGAGTGTCGGCGTTTAAGTGTGAGTTCAGAGCCCGCAGGCGGGCGAAATCGGAGAATGCATCTGACTATGGCCACGCCATCAGACGCTTGGCAAACTATGCATGCCCATGCATGCCACATCATGCTAGGGAAGAAATATTGATTGATCAATATATTTCTGGTCTAAATGACACAGATTTACGGAAACATGTGCAATTTGGCCATCCTGCTACTTTAAATGTTGCGATGGCAATGGCGATTGAATGGGAAAGTTTTATGAACTCACTTCCCAACCGTAAACCGAATGTGCGGTTTGAGGATAAACACGGTGACAACATCAGTGCAACGGCCAGATAATACGAAACAAAAATCTCGCAATGCACATGCAAATACTAAATGTAGTACACGTACACAATCCGAGGGTGACATACTGAAAATCGTCTCGGAATTGTCGGACAAATTAAACGACGAGGTGAATGACATAACAAATCTCACACATCCGAAGACAAGGCATGAGCCTAGTCAAAATAATTCAGAAAACATCAGAAGTTGTTTTAAATGTGGAAAACAAGACCACTTTATTAGAGATTGCCCTCAACGGTACCATACAAACATTACAGATGTTCAGACACATGTAACACAGCCGGGAAACACACCAGCCGCTTCTTTAAACTAGGTTTGGCTGAGGTGTCTTCCGCAGATGTTTGCTCGGGAGAAAGGCCACACAAGAAATTGTCCGCTATAAATCATGACATAGAACACCGTAGAGGCACACAGCATGGCAATGCGGATGGCCTGTCCAGACAAATTGTGAGAAAGTGCAAGTGTGAGAGCTGCACTGATTGCTATCCAGTTATAGTACATACCCAACATTCACAAAGTTGTACATCAGAGTGTCGCGTGGCTGAGTGGCAACAATGCTGCGGTGGACCACCAATCTAGCACACGGGTGGCACCGGTATCTCATACAATTGGACATAGTAGCAGTCTCGACCCCGGAAAATGGGAATTTAGTGAGAAAATTCCGGGAATTCCGGTGGGAATTACCGAGAATTCCGGTGGGAATTCTGATGTTTCGGCGGGCATGTACAGCTGGTGGAATAAATCACCCCAGACAACTTGAGGGAGTTTCAAACTTGGGATTTTGACATTGGTCCGATTCTAGCTTTAAGGAATAGCTCTGGTGAGTTGCCTTTGAGAAAACAGTTAGAAGGATTAACGGGGAATGCTAAGTCCTTAGTGGGTTTGTGGGAAACCCTGGAACTTCATGATGATTTGCTGTATAGAAGAGTAGGAAGTGGTGTGGGTAATTTACAGTCATTGCGACTGGTTGCCCCTTCTTCTGAAATTCGTGCTCGGGTTTTTAAGCAGTTACATGGGTGTAAAACTGCAGGTCACTTGGGTCGGGACAAGACGCTACAATCCGTAAAAAGTAGATTTTACTGGCCGTCAATGACGAAAGATGTCACTCGTTGTGCAAAGAATGCGGTTCATGTGCACGGCGTAAGCCAGGGCCTGGTAGAGGCAAAGCACCTCCCCATCACGTGGACGCAAGCGTACCTTTTTTAGAAAGGATAGCAATCGACCTTATGGGACCCCTTACAAAGACGGATAACGGAAACGAGTATATAATGGTGGTTGGGGATTACTTTTCTTAGTGGAAGCAGGCATTTGCATTGCCTAACATGACCGCCCAGACGGTAGCAGATAAGTTAATGACCGAGTTCATATGTGTATGGCTGTCCCAGATATTTGCATACAGACCAAGGGCGGCAGTTTTCGAATCTGAACTGTTCCAAAAACTCTGCGACCTTTTGGACATAGTAAATACCAGGACTGTGCCGTACCACCCACAAAGTGATGGCATGATAGAGAGATTTAACCGTACTCTGCAAAATATGCTGGCGGTGTTTGTGGATGACCACCGTTGTGATTGTGATGACTTCTTGCCATATGTTATGATGGGCTATATGTCTACAATCCACGGTTCTACCAACTGTACTCCGAACTTGCTGATGCTATCCCGGGAGATAACTCTTCCCATTGATCTCATGATCACTCCGCCACGGGATCAAGAGGAGATCTGTCCCGTGGAGTATGTGGAGTGGGTGACGGGTAGCATGCAAGAAGCGTACAGACATGCAAACGACCACCTCAAAAGTTCATTTGTGAAACAGAAGAAATATTACGACGTAAATCTCAAACTGAGATCGCACACTGTGGGGGACTGAGTTTTCAGATGGTACCCACCTCATGCAAAGCATACATTGGGTCTGGGGTGGTCGGGTCCGTATTTGGTCGTAGGCCGGATTTCGGACATGACATACGTAATCCAAAAATCGCCTACCGCACGCTGCATCTCTGTCCATGTCGACGATCTGAAACTGCTCGTTGGATCCGATCACCCAGAGAGCTGGTTAGATCCGGTGCCGGGTGAAAACGCGGGTAACGATGTCAGTCATTGCGCTTACAGTACGGGTAGCGCCTCAGAAAATGAGATTGACACAGAACAGTTAGTACGTACCCAAAACCTAGGATGGAGATGTGTGTGTGGAGCCATGTAGCCTATGGGACTCACCACGTCGGCCCGAGTCGCATGAGATACAATTGTCCCCATGCCATACGCCTTACATAACCCACCCACACAACTCCCACCCGCGGTACATCACCCATTCCGATAGGAGACCTGTTAGTTGGGGAAGCTGTGAAAATACCACAGGTTATTCGTAGTCGAGTGGGTAGGACAATAAAACCACCAACACGTTATTCACCGTAGTAATATTGATATTGGTTGTCCAATATACATACGGACGAAGATTAGTACAATGTATGCATGTCGTTTTTTTATGCTTGAATCTGCATGCAGTTAGAGCATGCAGTCTTGTTTTGTAAACGTAAATCGATTACATGAATACAAAGCAATGTTCGCATAGGCGTAATTGTACACTGAGATGGTTCAAGTGAGTGGCCACCATAAATATCGTCCACCGCTGATGCTGGCGGTTCGTGTATCGAGTTACACCTATGCAATCCTCAGCTTTGCTGCGTTATCAGCCGTTGGCTGGTCCGTTTGATTTATTATCGAATGGATACTTCTAGTCAGATTTAGAAAATGACAAATTTAGGCTGCACGGTCGTATTGTGATAATAATATGCACTGGCCAATGTTAAATTAGATATTGATGAACAATGCAGTGTAACTCAATATGTGGATCTACCAAAAAAATCAATTAAATAACTGTTATCAAATGATGTTATAATATGTTATACACAGAGACTTTGGTGTAGTTGGGCGATACGTGGAAAATACATACGTTATATGTCATGCCTTTACCTTATGTTTGAGACTATTAGAGCGGGTCCTTGATCCGAAGGCCAACGGATGACGGGTTGAAATCCCGGACACATTCCGTATGCTGTCATAGCATGACTATGTTACATTGCTTCAGTAGCGCCCATTATGTTTTGTCGACTTTTTATAAGTGATCCACACCCCACCCACAGCCCGAACACAAACACGATATATGTTCACGTTAGAACCTTGTAGTGCGAGAGGTCCCGGGTGGAGGCGAGGGGCGATGCTCGTCGGCGAGAGATACGTACGTGGCGGTTCCGGTTCGGGATTTGGAGAGGAGGAATCGTCTGCTGTCTGCGTCTCTCCCCACGGCGACGTCAACCCTCCCGTCCAGGAGGCGGATACGTCGAGGCAGCTTCCCCGCGACCACGAAGCAGTCTTCTCTGCGGGGAAGCAAGTCAGCGCCCGTGAGAAACCCAACTGGAAGCGACGTCGCTTGGACCGTTGACCGGACATGTCACGCATTATAATGCTCGCGAATGCCATTGTGTGAGTGCGACCTCCGTGCGTATGATCGGACAACCATGGGAAAAATATGGCTATCACAAGGGCTGGAATTTGCAAAGTCGGCTTTTGTGGCAGTTATATTAGCATCCATGAGTCTTGACACAGCGGAGAGAGTACTCTACATTCCTTGTGATGCTCAGTAACTTACGTCCGAAATCCTGCCACTTCCAGCTGGAATTGATATTTTGTATTCCTGCCGGATAGTGGAGTCACCGTGCAGCACAATTAAAATTATTACAACATTATGGCCGCCACAAGGACTTGTGTAAATACATACATGTATGTACTTTATGTTAGCTGGTAAATATGATTGCCATGGTTGTGTTGCATAAATGTGCTCTGTATTGGAATGACAGGACCGTTCCAAATAACTAAGTGTTGACTATATTCAGATCACATGCGTCTTCGTTAGGCAGTCCGTCTTCAATATGGTAATCTGCATAGCTATTAAACATTACATTGTTTCTATTGTCTGCTATATTGCCTTTAGACTATGTACCACACACTGTGCTGTTATGATACGCAGGCGAAATATGCATATGCATATACCTTCCTTTAAAATGTATAGATTTGTTGAATTCCATATGTTAATATCTGAGGCTGCCATATACGGGATGATGTGCACATTGGAACGTATTTGCTGTCGTGCTATCGTGAAGTGATCAGACAGTGTGAGCGAAGCATTTACGTTCTAGCGTTTTCGTGTGCTTTCCTGGTATGGTTTGGCAGCAGATGGCAACATGTGAAAACTCTAACAAATGGATTTTGGAGACGTGAACTCGCGCGTCCACATGACAACCATGTACATGTAAGGCTAAAGGGGGAACATATGCTGGATTATTGTGACATCTGCGTATTTGAGTTACTGCCCCTAGTACCGTGGTTTGATATGGGCAGCGATTGAGTATGTTACTGTTCACAGAACGCATTCATCCTTTCGATGCCTGTCAAGATTGGTTGCAAAGGATGGCGATATAATTAAAACTGGTTAGCAGTATGCTATGTTTAACTCTAAATTGTTTGTTATAAGTATTATTAACTATTCGTACATATGCACACGTTACCAGCGTTTATGATTGTCGGTTTTTTTGTTTGGTAATTGTTATGATACATGCTCTCTCAGTGGCAATGTTTTAAGTGGTGGGGAGTGTGGCCGTGGGCCATATATGTCTTTCAGTTCAAACCGAAAGTACCTGACTGTCTGTCGTCTGCTACACGCCGCATACACGTGTCCTGCTTTGTTCCTATTTGCACACCGCCTGTGAGTAGCGAGTCGGTACTATGTGTGCATAGTTTACTGAGCTGGGCACTGTATGGGCGGAGCAAGGAATATTGCGTTTGACATGCGCAGCGGTATACGTCCGTTCCTTATTTGGTCATTCGGGCACAGTTGTCCGAAAGACATTGGTTTCTGGGACAGTTTCGGTCCCTAGGAGCCCACGTGACTTGGACTCTATAAATACTGCCCCGGCTTGCGGCCGGGGAGTTGGCCAATTTCTAGCAATTGCAACTCACCTCCATTAAGTAAATAATAAATATTTCATTGTACCTCACTATTAACTTGGAGATTCTCAAATATTACATCTTTGGGGACACTATCGACATGGTGAGTCATTCATAATTACCATAGCATACAGGGTGCACGGCCACTCCTACGGGTCGCCAAGTGGGACATGGCTCAATTTTGTCAACAAAATTCATTTTTGTGCCACAAAATTCAATTCTGTGTCACAAAATTCACATTTTTGCCACAGAATTCACTTTTGTGCCACAAAATTCAATTCTGTGTAACAAAATTCAATTAAAAATTCAATTCTGTGTCACAAAATTCAATTCTGTGCCACAGAATTCAATTCTGTGCCACAAAATTCAATTCTATGTCACAAAATTAACTTTTGTGCCACAAAATTCAATTCTGTGTCACAAAATTCAATTCTGTAAATTCTGCACACGCATGTAAGCCGATCTACACATTCAATGTCGATGATTCATTTCTCATTCTGCCGATGATTCATTTCTCATTCTGCCATTTTGCTTCAACTATCTCCAAACAATCAAACGTTGACAAACCCATTCGTATTTAAACTCATTTGCGTTATAATTGTACACATAATTCATGTACATGTAGATCTCCTGCGAGTACTGACGTCATTTATTGTGTATCGCAAGGTACATCTGCCCCAGTTAAATCAATAATACACGCGCTGTGGCCTGTGTTCTGACTGCTGTCTGTGTTTATAAACAGAATGTGTGTATTGGGCCATTTGAGGAAACCATTTGTAGTATTTGTGTAGATACCATGGATACTAAGATGGTGTATACTGTAAATAATGCATGTAGACACATAGTTGCGAACACGTAACTTCGCAACTAGTAGACACAGATCCAATACCATTTGTTTCACAAGGTTAGATCGATCTACTGTTAGAATACGACGTCATCTAATGTCATTTTCGAGCATAAAACGTTACCTGATAAATAGAATACCAGGCTAGTGTATTTTTAATATCAAGTTTATCAGGCTCGGCTCGGAAACGGTAGGAATCCTTGGCAATCCTTGGCAAGCCGCCTCGGCAAGCCTCGGCAAGCCTCGGAATTCCTACGCGTTTCCTAGCCTTGCCTGATAAACTTGATATCCAAATACACTAGCCTGGTATTCTCTATATATGGGCATGCTCTCAGGTCTAGCTATGTCCCGGCTACTTTATGTTTGACCCTGTTTACATAATTGAGGGAAAATTCTGAATATTTTTTCTTATTTCTCCTTCAAAGTATATATGCTTATATGGTGTGACCACTCATTTGTAATCATAATATAACCAAAATAACTGTCCATAAAGAAGTATAATATTGATATATTGGGTTATATTTTCGCATTGAAATATTTAAACCTGCAAGTGTACTCCACCATCTAGTAAAATGGACTAAGAACCGATCTCAACCAATCAACGTAAGAGATGACATAGACTATCCTACGCAAACTAATTTTTGTGGACAAAAATGAATTCTGTCCCACAAAACTGAATTTTCTTCACAAAACTCAATTCTGTCTTACAAAATTGAATCCTTTATAACAAAAATTAATTTTGTATACGAAACGTATGCAGAATTGAATTTTGTGACACAGAATTGAATTTTGTGACACAGAATTGACAGAATTGAATTTTGTGACAAAGAATTGAATTTTGTGATTGTTAGTGTTACAAAACTCAATTTTGTACACATAATTAACCTGTCCTACATGGCGCCCCGTAATGCCCCCATGTCGCATAATTAAATGCCCTTTATGTTCCCATATTTTGATATCGTGTACGTGTATTAATACCAAGTAGTTCCGTATAATCGTAGAAATAAAATATATTATCCCCCACCAGTCGTGTCATTGTATTTCGAAACATTTGTGCGAAGGAGGCCAGGATACCTGCTCAAATTATAACTGGCGGTGGTTCTGTCTGTGAACACCGTAGACCCTGATCAGCCTGCACACAGACGAACCCGCCCGGTTACACCACTATTTAGGGTAATGTTTTATGATTGTATGGACTTTTTGCTTTTAATTCATTATCTATTAACATTCTCCATAGTTATACCCCCACAAACAAAGTTTGTTGGGGGTATATAGGAGTCAGCTTGTCGGTCGGTCGGTCGGTCTGTCGGTCGGTCTGTTGGAAATTCCCTTCCGCTCTATATCTTCTACACCGATGCATGGATTAGCAAACTATGCCCAGGGTCAAGGTCACAGACTTGATGCGTTTGAAACCTTAACGCTCGGCTAAATGGCTTATAATAAAAAATGCCTCGTTTTCTTTGGCTGCCAGTGGGGGTATTCGTGTGCCGACAGGCCACATTTCTAGTTATGTAGTAGCTCAATTTAAGGCAGAATGTGGACAGTCACATGGTGGAGTTACACAGCTGATGTGTGACATCCATTTGAGATATTTGCTCCAAACTTGGTACTGTATCGAGGAATAGAACCTAGTTTTGAATAGTGAATATTGTAGAATGATTTGTAGTGAGCCCGGTACACATATAGGTTAGAACATACCAAATGGTGCGAAATCGCCCAGGGTGTATGCAAAAATAGTCCGGTATACAAATATAGTGCGGGTGTTTTGAGGTCACAGACACCGTTTGCTTGCAAATCTTGATCCATTACTACCCAGTTTCACTTGAGGAACATTTTGGGGTGCTTTTAACACCAGTTTTCAGCATATTTGTAGCATTTAAAAGAAAACACTGAACCTGTTGGTCACGTGATGTAAACAGAGTTTCCGTGGCCAAAAAATGTAAAACAATATTTCAGGATATGATCGATGACAAGGTTGGATTTTTCTTTCTTAGGAGTAAGTGAACCTATTGTTTAGTTCATGCAGAACCAGTACAGACTGGCTGCAGGTCATGTACAAGTGGGTCCCACAGCATCCATACGAATAGTGAAAGTAGGAGAGACTGGCCTTATTGGATGGCAATCGGTTAAATTATATAGTAAAACTATTTGGAGGTGGCTAACCTGTACACTATTTACTTGTGGAGTAATTAGGGCCCCGCCTAGAATCGGCGGTGCCCTATAGGTTTCGGCCTGTCTGTTTGTTCGTCTGTCCGTCTGTCTGTATGTCCGTTTATTTTTTGAAAGCTTTTGTAAGAGTTTCTCAGCTAATATCTTCATATTGCACACATGCATTACGTAGTATGATACATCATTCCACATTAATAGAATTACCCTC
>CM055265.1:184861767-184932576 GCA_029237695.1 Conchocele bisecta | reverse complement strand
GGATGATGTCGAGAAATCTAAACTCCGGGTAAACAGAAACATCGTCGTGCTGGCTCTCTTTCGGACCATCACCTTATTCACGGTGGCCGCCAACTTCTCGACAAGGTACCGCTTGATGAGGTTCAGGTCGTACCTGCTGCAGTTGAACCCCACCACCGGGACTTGGTCGATCCACGAGACGATCTTCTCTCGCTGAGGTTTCGACGACATCTCTATATCGGTCGGCAGATACTTCTTCCTAACCGCCTCCCTGATGGCTTTACGTCTCATCTGCAGCTCGGTCACGAACTTCTAGACCAGAGTGTCAGGGTCTCTTTCGCAGCTGTGGGTGATCCCCTCGTGCATCGTATCCCCCAACGACACCGATATAGGGACGTGCTCGACCTCGAAGGTCAGGTCTTTAGTGGGTCGCGTGGTTTTCGACTTGTCGAGATACGCCTCGAAGTCGTAGACTATCTGGTGAGGATACAGAGTCGTCTCCTCCTCGCGTGGCGATTGTGGATAGTGGGTATTCACCTCATTCAACCACTCCCACTCCCACATCACCACCAGCTCGTAACCCGCCTTCCTTATCTTGGCGTCTTGGATTTTCGTCCTCCTGTACAGTGATCTCGCGTGACCTCTCCTGCAATGCGTCGGACACCCGTGCCAGTAACATCCGTGAAACTGAAACACGGTCTTGATTTCGTGACAGTAGCCGTCGACCGGATCGCCGGCCACCCACCTCTCTCCGCCGTGACCGCATCTCGCGTGATGTATGTGCTTTCCCACCCTCTCCTCTTCTCTGCTCAACCATTGAATCGACACCGCACTCGCTGACCCCTTGGGATAGAACGCCTTCTTGTATGCCGACTGCGGTCTCTCTTCCCTCTTACCTGGACATGTCACCACGGTCTTCCCACCCATGCAGGTGGTCGCGTGCCTGTGCATGTTACACGACTTTGTGAACCGTTGTTGGCATCCAGAGCACCCGTACTCGTTCGTCATCTTGCGGAGGTTCGTTATGAGGAACGAGTGACCTCCAAACATTCCTATCGCCATTGTCTTCTCCCCCAACCGCGTCGTACTTTGCCGGAGACTTCATGAGGTACCACACTCCGTCGGTGGTGGGCTCGTAAACGCGAATGCCCAGCTTGAAGCGCTCTTCGACCTTCTTAAGATCATCCAGGGGGTGGGGGATTCCCTTACTACCCGGTCCCGTTATGTGACCGAGATATTCGCGAGCCAGAGCTCGTGCCTTCCTACAGCACCCGTCGGGTCTCCCTCCACGATGGATGGCTATGCACCTAAACAGACACAAGTAGTCGTCGTACGTGTCGACGGAATACATTCCCTTTTTCTGTCTTAACCAGTCGGGTAGTTTTCCCGCTCCCATGAGAAGTTGTTGGGCATTGATGATCATCTTCACCTCGACCGATATCCAACGAACGAAGGTCCATTTTGTGTTTGGTCTATCGACTTTGTCGATGTCCATTCGACCTCTCTCTCTATCGGATATCCAACTCTCGGCTTTGGCGATCTCGTTTATCGACGGACTACCCTTTGATTGTTTGTGATAGATCATCGTTTCGTCGGTCTCGATGTTCCTAATACGATACGAGCACGAATACCTCAGATAGCACGCTGTGGTCATCTCTGGGCGAATTTTATTCATTATGCGATTAGCGATCTCCCCGTCTACCCCCCTCTCAAAAGTCCATACTATCTTCCTCCTACCCCTATCAACAGTTTCCCTAGCTTCGGCATATTCGGTGAAACCCGACCCTGGGCCTCCTCTTCAAATCTCTGGCGAGCTGTCTCCTACTCTTAGGAGGTCTCCCCACCAGGCCTTGATACATCTTATTGTAGTACGCTTTGTATAGTGGTTTTCTGCGCGCGCTGGGATCTTTTACACGCTGCGCGTAAGCGGTGGCACGCAGACAGGCCGTCGTCTCGTTCTCCAATTTCTCGGAGCGTTTTTCGGGGTCGGCAGGCAGTCGTCCGGTCGAAACCGCACGCCGCAGCCTCTCGTAGTACGACGTCTCGCGTGTCACTTATCCTATCTGCTATATCTTTCTTGAGTCTCAAACCTCTTAGGGAAATTCCCCAACTCTTAGCTTGCTCTCTCATTTGCTTTATGGTAGACATTATACTGAGTATAACCAATGGAATTCTTGTCTCTAATAGGGTGTAAGTTGCCAATAGTTATGACAGATTGTCATATATACTGAGTATAACCAATGGAATTCTTATCTCTAATAGGGTGTAAGTTGCCAATAGTTATGACAGATTGTCATATATACTGAGTATAACCAATGGAATTCTTGTCTCTAATAGGGTGTAAGTTGCCGATATTTATGACAGATTGTCATATATACTGAGTATAACCAATGGATTTCTTATCTCTAATAGGGTGTATTTCACTTCGCTTCGTGGTCGTGTGGGCTAGGGAGGGCACCACTCTTTGGAGACGTAGGTTGTGAGTTCGAATCTCGGCTGGACCTAAAACTTTTTTATCCTTACAACTGCATGCCAACGGTGTTACTATCCTTACGCTCTAGTAAATATATGGTCTCGTGTTGCTGATATATTTTTCCATTCTTCTCATACATACCCGCCCGAACAGTGAGGAAGTAGGCGTGTTTTGAAAAAAATAATTATGCTTACTACTCCCCCCCCCGCCCCCCCCCCCCCCCCCCCCTTTGTGTTTTGAAAAATTAAAATTATGCTTACTCCCCCCTTTGTGTTTTGAAAATATAAATTTGTGCTTACTCCCATTTCTCATACATACCTGCCGAACAGTGGGGGGGAAATCCGAGTAGTATGAGAGTCAACAATGATACAAGATCCGTAGGAAGGCACCGCGCGTAGCGGGGGCCGTCCGTAGGAACTTGTATCATTTTGACTCTCATATACTACTGACCAAGTTTCACTTTGGAACAATTGGTCGGATCAGAGAAATCGATCCAACTGGCTATGTCATTGAGGGGCCCAGCTCAGCGGCTGTTGGCAGACATTCCAGACGCACAACGGATTCCATACGCAGAGTTGCGCGTAGCTTGGTTGAGACCAGATTCTGTCCTCACGAGAGAGTGTCGGCGTTTAAGTGTGAGTTCAGAGCCCGCAGGCGGGCGAAATCGGAGAATGCATCAGACTATGGCCACGCCATCAGACGCTTGGCAAACTATGCATGCCCATGCATGCCACATCATCTAGGGAAGAAATATTGATTGATCAATATATTTCTGGTCTAAATGACACAGATTTACGGAAACATGTGCATTGGCCATCCTGCTACTTTAAATGTTGCGATGGCAATGGCGATTGAATGGGAAAAGTTTATGAACTCACTTCCCAACCGTAAACCGAATGTGCGGTTTGAGGATAAACACGGTGACAACATCAGTGCAACGGCCAGATAATACGAAACAAAAATCTCGCAATGCACATGCAAATACTAAATGTAGTACACGTACACAATCCGAGGGTGACATACTGAAAATCGTCTCGGAATTGTCGGACAAATTAAACGACGAGGTGAATGACATAACAAATCTCACACATCCGAAGACAAGGCATGAGCCTAGTCCAAAATAATTCAGAAAACATCAGAAGTTGTTTTAAATGTGGAAAACAAGACCACTTTATTTAGAGATTGCCTCATCGGTACCATACAAACATTATCAGATGTTCAGACACATGTAACACAGCCGGGAAAAAACAAACACCCAGCCGCTTCTTTAAACTAGGTTTGGCTGAGGTGTCTTCCGCAGATGTTTGCTCGGGAGAAAGGCCACACAAGAAATTGTCCGCTATAAATCATGACATAGAACACCGTAGAGGCACACAGCATGGCAATGCGGATGGCCTGTCCAGACAAATTGTGAGAAAGTGCAAGTGTGAGAGCTGCACTGATTGCTATCCAGTTATAGTACATACCCAACATTCACAAAGTTGTACATCAGAGTGTCGCGTGGCTGAGTGGCAACAATGCTGCGGTGGACCACCAATCTAGCACACGGGTGGCACCGGTATCTCATACAATTGACATAGTAGCAGTCTCGACCCCGGAAAATGGGAATTTAGTGAGAAATTCCGGGAATTCCGGTGGGAATTCCGAGAATTCCGGTGGGAATTCTGATGTTTCGGCGGGCATGTACAGCTGGTGGAATAAATCACCCCAGACAACTTGAGGGAGTTTCAAACTTGGGATTTTGACATTGGTCCGATTCTAGCTTTAAGGAATAGCTCTGGTGAGTTGCCTTTGAGAAAACAGTTAGAAGGATTAACGGGGAATGCTAAGTCCTTAGTGGGTTTGTGGGAAACCCTGGAACTTCATGATGGTTTGCTGTATAGAAGAGTAGGAAGTGGTGTGGGTAATTTACAGTCATTGCGACTGGTTGCCCCTTCTGAAATTCGTGCTCGGGTTTTTAAGCAGTTACATGGGTGTAAAACTGCAGGTCACTTGGGTCGGGACAAGACGCTACAATCCGTAAAAAGTAGATTTTACTGGCCGTCAATGACGAAAGATGTCACTCGTTGGTGCAAAGAATGCGGTTCATGTGCACGGCGTAAGCCAGGGCCTGGTAGAGGCAAAGCACCTCCCCATCACGTGGACGCAAGCGTACCTTTAGAAAGGATAGCAATCGACCTTATGGGACCCCTTACAAAGACGGATAACGGAAACGAGTATATAATGGTGGTTGGGGATTACTTTTCTTAGTGGAAGCAGGCATTTGCATTGCCTAACATGACCGCCCAGACGGTAGCAGATAAGTTAATGACCGAGTTCATATGTGTATATGGCTGTCCCAGATATTTGCATACAGACCAAGGGCGGCAGTTCGAATCTGAACTGTTCCAAAAACTCTGCGACCTTTTGGACATAGTAAATACCAGGACTGTGCCGTACCACCCACAAAGTGATGGCATGATAGAGAGATTTAACCGTACTCTGCAAAATATGCTGGCGGTGTTTGTGGATGACCACCGTTGTGATTGTGATGACTTCTTGCCATATGTTATGATGGGCTATATGTCTACAATCCACGGTTCTACCAACTGTACTCCGAACTTGCTGATGCTATCCCGGGAGATAACTCTTCCCATTGATCTCATGATCACTCCGCCACGGGATCAAGAGGAGATCTGTCCCGTGGAGTATGGAGTGCGGTGACGGGTAGCATGCAAGAAGCGTACAGACATGCAAACGCCACCTCAAAAGTTCATTTGTGAAACAGAAGAAATATTACGACGTAAATCTCAAACTGAGATCGCACACTGTGGGGGACTGGGTTTTCAGATGGTACCCACCTCATGCAAAGCATACATTGGGTCTGGGGTGGTCGGGTCCGTATTTGGTCGTAGGCCGGATTTCGGACATGACATACGTAATCCAAAAATCGCCTACCGCACGCTGCATCTCTGTCCATGTCGACGATCTGAAACTGCTCGTTGGATCCGATCACCCAGAGAGCTGGTTAGATCCGGTGCCGGGTGAAAACGCGGGTAACGATGTCAGTCATTGCGCTTACAGTACGGGTAGCGCCTCAGAAAATGAGATTGACACAGAACAGTTAGTACGTACCCAAAACCAGGATGGAGATGTGTGTGTGGAGCCATGTAGCCTATGGGACTCACCACGTCGGCCCGAGTCGCATGAGATACAATTGTCCCCATGCCATACGCCTTACATAACACCACCCACAACTCCCACCCGCGGTACATCACCCATTCCGATAGGAGACCTGTTAGTTGGGGAAGCTGTGAAAATACCACAGGTTATTCGTAGTCGAGTGGGTAGGACAATAAAACCACCAACACGTTATTCACCGTAGTAATATTGATATTGGTTGTCCAATATACATACGGACGAAGATTAGTACAATGTATGCATGTCGTTTTTTTATGCTTGAATCTGCATGCAGTTAGAGCATGCAGTCTTGTTTTGTAAACGTAAATCGATTACATGAATACAAAGCAATGTTCGCATAGGCGTAATTGTACACTGAGATGGTTCAAGTGAGTGGCCACCATAAATATCGTCCACCGCTGATGCTGGCGGTTCGTGTATCGAGTTACACCTATGCAATCCTCAGCTTTGCTGCGTTATCAGCCGTTGGCTGGTCCGTTTGATTTATTATCGAATGGATACTTCTAGTCAGATTTAGAAAATGACAAATTTAGGCTGCACGGTCGTATTGTGATAATAATATGCACTGGCCAATGTTAAATTAGATATTGATGAACAATGCAGTGTAACTGAATATGTGGATCTACCAAAAAAAATCAATTAAATAACTGTTATCAAATGATGTTATAATATGTTATACACAGAGACTTTGGTGTAGTTGGGCGATACGTGGAAAATACATACGTTATATGTCATGCCTTTACCTTATGTTTGAGACTATTAGAGCGGGTCCTTGATCCGAAGGCCAACGGATGACGGGTTGAAATCCCGGACACATTCCGTATGCTGTCATAGCATGACTATGTTACATTGCTTCAGTAGCGCCCATTATGTTTTGTCGACTTTTTATAAGTGATCCACACCCCACCCACAGCCCGAACACAAACACGATATATGTTCACGTTAGAACCTTGTAGTGCGAGAGGTCCCGGGTGGAGGCGAGGGGCGATGCTCGTCGGCGAGAGATACGTACGTGGCGGTTCCGGGTTCGGGATTTGGAGAGGAGGAATCGTCTGCTGTCTGCGTCTCTCCCCACGGCGACGTCAACCCTGTTCCAGGAGGCGGATACGTCGAGGCAGCTTCCCCGCGACCACGAAGCAGTCTTCTCTGCGGGGAAGCAAGTCAGCGCCCGTGAGAAACCCAACTGGAAGCGACGTCGCTTGGACCGTTGACCGGACATGTCACGCATTATAATGCTCGCGAATGCCATTGTGTGAGTGCGACCTCCGTGCGTATGATCGGACAACCATGGGAAAAATATGGCTATCACAAGGGCTGGAATTTGCAAAGTCGGCTTTTGTGGCAGTTATATTAGCATCCATGAGTCTTGACACAGCGGAGAGAGTACTCTACATTCCCTTGTGATGCTCAGTAACTTACGTCCGAAATCCTGCCACTTCCAGCTGGAATTGATATTTTGTATTCCTGCCGGATAGTGGATGTCACCGTGCAGCACAATTAAAATTATTACAACATTATGGCCGCCACAAGGACTTGTGTAAATACATACATGTATGTACTTTATGTTAGCTGGTAAATATGATTGCCATGGTTGTGTTGCATAAATGTGCTCTGTATTGGAATGACAGGACCGTTCCAAATAACTAAGTGTTGACTATATTCAGATCACATGCGTCTTCGTTAGGCAGTCCGTCTTCAATATGGTAATCTGCATAGCTATTAAACATTACATTGTTCTATTGTCTGCTATATTGCCTTTTAGACTATGTACCACACACTGTGCTGTTATGATACGCAGGCGAAATATGCATATGCATATACCTTCCTTTTAAAATGTATAGATTTGTTGAATTCCATATGTTAATATCTGAGGCTGCCATATACGGGATGATGTGCACATTGGAACGTATTTGCTGTCGTGCTATCGTGAAGTGATCAGACAGTGTGAGCGAAGCATTTACGTTCTAGCGTTTTCGTGTGCTTTCCTGGTATGGTTTGGCAGCAGATGGCAACATGTGAAAACTCTAACAAATGGATTTTGGAGACGTGAACTCGCGCGTCCACATGACAACCATGTACATGTAAGGCTAAAGGGGGAACATATGCTGGATTATTGTGACATCTGCGTATTTGAGTTACTGCCCCTAGTACCGTGGTTTGATATGGGCAGCGATTGAAGTTATGTTTACTGTTCACAGAAAAAACCGCATTCATTCCTTTCGATGCCTGTCAAGATTGGTTGCAAAGGATGGCGATATAATTAAAACTGGTTAGCAGTATGCTATGTTTAACTCTAAATTGTTTGTTATAAGTATTATTAACTATTCGTACATATGCACACGTTACCAGCGTTTATGATTGTCGGTTTTTTTGTTTGGTAATTGTTATGATACATGCTCTCTCAGTGGCAATGTTTTAAGTGGTGGGGAGTGTGGCCGTGGGCCATATATGTCTTTCAGTTCAAACCGAAAGTACCTGACTGTCTGTCGTCTGCTACACGCCGCATACACGTGTCCTGCTTTGTTCCTATTTGCACACCGCCTGTGAGTAGCGAGTCGGTACTATGTGTGCATAGTTTACTGAGCTGGGCACTGTATGGGCGGAGCAAGGAATATTGCGTTTGACATGCGCAGCGGTATACGTCCGTTCCTTATTTGGTCATTCGGGCACAGTTGTCCGAAAGACATTGGTTTCTGGGACAGTTTCGGTCCCTAGGAGCCCACGTGACTTGGACTCTATAAATACTGCCCCCGGCTTGCGGCCCGGGGAGTTGGCCAATTTCTAGCAATTGCAACTCACCTCCATTAAGTAAATAATTAAATATTTCATTGTACCTTCACTATTAACTTGGAGATTCTCAAATATTACATCTTTGGGGACACTATCGACATGGTGAGTCATTCATAATTACCATAGCATACAGGGTGCACGGCCACTCCTACGGGTCGCCAAGTGGGACATGGCTCAATTTTGTCAACAAAATTCATTTTTGTGCCACAAAATTCAATTCTGTGTCATTCATTTCATTTTTGCCACAGAATTCACTTTTGTGCCACAAAATTCAATTCTGTGTAACAAAATTCAATAAAAATTCATTCTGTGTCACAAAATTCAATTCTGTGCCACAGAATTCAATTCTGTGCCACAAAATTCAATTCTATGTCACATAAAATTAACTTTTTGTGCCACAAAATTCAATTCTGTGTCACACAAAATTCAATTCTGTAAATTCTGCACACGCATGTAAGCCGATCTACACATTCAATGTCGATGATTCATTTCTCATTCTGCCGATGATTCATTTCTCATTCTGCCATTTTGCTTCAACTATCTCCAAACAATCAAACGTTGACAAACCCATTCGTATTTAAACTCATTTGCGTTATAATTGTACACATAATTCATGTACATGTAGATCTCCTGCGAGTACTGACGTCATTTATTGTGTATCGCAAGGTACATCTGCCCCAGTTAAATCAATAATACACGCGCTGTGGCCTGTGTTCTGACTGCTGTCTGTGTTTATAAACAGAATGTGTGTATTGGGCCATTTGAGGAAACCATTTGTAGTATTTGTGTAGATACCATGGATACTAAGATGGTGTATACTGTAAATAATGCATGTAGACACATAGTTGCGAACACGTAACTTCGCAACTAGTAGACACAGATCCAATACCATTTGTTTCACAAGGTTAGATCGATCTACTGTTAGAATACGACGTCATCTAATGTCATTTTCGAGCATAAAACGTTACCTGATAAATAGAATACCAGGCTAGTGTATTTTAATATCAAGTTTATCAGGCTCGGCTCGGAAACGGTAGGAATTCCTTGGCAAGCCTCGGCAAGCCTCGGCAAGCCTCGGAATTCCTACGCGTTTCCTAGCCTTGCCTGATAAACTTGATATCCAAATACACTAGCCTGGTATTCTCTATATATGGGCATGCTCTCAGGTCTAGCTATGTCCCGGCTACTTTATGTTTGACCCTGTTTACATAATTGAGGGAAAATTCTGAATATTTTTCTTATTTCTCCTTCAAAGTATATATGCTTATATGGTGTGACCACTCATTTGTAATCATAATATAACCAAAATAACTGTCCATAAAGAAGTATAATATTGATATGGGTTATATTTTCGCATTGAAATATTTAAACCTGCAAGTGTACTCCACCATCTAGTAAAATGGACTAAGACCGATCTCAACCAATCAACGTAGAGATGACATAGACTATCCTACGCAAACTAATTTTTGTGGACAAAAATGAATTCTGTCCCACAAAACTGAATTTTTCTTCACAAAACTCAATTCTGTCTTACAAAATTGAATCCTTTATATAACAAAAATTAATTTTGTATACGAAACGTATGCAGAATTGAATTTTGTGACACAGAATTGTTAATTTGTGACACAGAATTGACAGAATTAATTGAATTTTGTGACAAAGAATGAATTTTGTGATTGTTAGTGTTACAAAACTCAATTTTGTACACATAATTAACCTGTCCTACATGGCGCCCCGTAATGCCCCCATGTCGCATAATTAAATGCCCTTTATGTTCCCATATTTTGATATCGTGTACGTGTATTAATACCAAGTAGTTCCGTATAATCGTAGAAATAAAATATATTATCCCCCACCAGTCGTGTCATTGTATTTCGAAACATTTGTGCGAAGGAGGCCAGGATACCTGCTCAAATTATAACTGGCGGTGGTTCTGTCTGTGAACACCGTAGACCCTGATCAGCCTGCACACAGACGAACCCGCCCGGTTACACCACTATTTAGGGTAATGTTTTATGATTGTATGGACTTTTTGCTTTTAATTCATTTATCTATTAACATTCTCCATAGTTATACCCCCACAAACAAAGTTTGTTGGGGGTATATAGGAGTCAGCTTGTCGGTCGGTCGGTCGGTCTGTCGGTCGGTCTGTTGGAAATTCCCTTCCGCTCTATATCTTCTACACCGATGCATGGATTAGCAAACTATGCCCAGGGTCAAGGTCACAGACTTGATGCGTTTGAAAACCTTAACGCTCGGCTAAATGGCTTATAATAAAAAATGCCTCGTTTTCTTTGGCTGCCAGTGGGGGTATTCGTGTGCCGACAGGCCACATTTCTAGTTATGTAGTAGCTCAATTTAAGGCAGAATGTGGACAGTCACATGGTGGAGTTACACAGCTGATGTGTGACATCCATTTAGAGATATTTGCTCCAAACTTTGGTACTGTATCGAGGAATAGAACCTAGTTTTGAATAGTGAATATTGTAGAATGATTTGTAGTGAGCCCGGTACACATATAGGTTAGAACATACCAAATGGTGCGAAATCGCCCAGGGTGTATGCAAAAATAGTCCGGTATACAAATATAGTGCGGGTGTTTTGAGGTCACAGACACCGTTTGCTTGCAAATCTTGATCCATTACTACCCAGTTTCACTTGAGGAACATTTTGGGGTGCTTTTAAACACCAGTTTTCAGCATATTTGTAGCATTTAAAAGAAAACACACTGAACCTGTTGGTCACGTGATGTAAACAGAGTTTCCGTGGCCAAAAAATGTAAAACAATATTTCAGGATATGATCGATGACAAGGTTGGATTTTTCTTTCTTAGGAGTAAGTGAACCTATTGTTTAGTTCATGCAGAACCAGTACAGACTGGCTGAGGTCATGTACAAGTGGGTCCCACAGCATCCATACGAATAGTGAAAGTAGGAGAGACTGGCCTTATTGGATGGCAATCGGTTAAATTATATAGTAAAACTATTTGGAGGTGGCTAACCTGTACACTATTTACTTGTGGAGTAATTAGGGCCCCGCCTAGAATCGGCGGTGCCCTATAGGTTTCGGCCTGTCTGTTTGTTCGTCTGTCCGTCTGTCTGTATGTCCGTTTATTTTTTGAAAGCTTTTGTAAGAGTTTCTCAGCTAATATCTTCATATTGCACACATGCATTACGTAGTATGATACATCATTCCACATTAATAGAATTACCCTCGCTACTGATCGTACGTGGGTCCGTCTGTCTGCTTATTTATTTGAAAGTTTTTGTAAGAGTTTCTCAAATCACCTATACTTTCTATTTGCCTTCAGCTAATATCTTCATACTGAACACATGCATTACTCAGTAACTATGCATCATTCCACATTAATACAATTACCCTCGCTACTGATCGTACGTCCGTCCGTCTGTCTGTTTATTTATTTGAAAGTGTTTGTAAGACTTTCTCAAAGATAGTGCGTAAGTGCGTCGACAGACCACATTTTCTAGTTTGAAAACTGATTGGGGATTGTCCAAGTTTAACTCCGTTCATGAATGTACACTTTAAGTATGTTCTTATTTTTTTTCCTGAAGCTTGCTGACGGCAATTTAAATTTATGTTAAAATTGAATGGTTTAGATCGTCTGGGTAAACATGCGCATTGGACAACAAACGACCACATGCCGTTGGCAAAGTCATAGGATGGTGCAATACTAGTATACTTCTTAGACATGTAGAAACCGTTAGTTTAACATTTGTAGTCATTGTTTAGTCACTGTATTTATTTTAAACACATGTTTTTGTTTCTTACATGTCTAAAGCAGTACAGTATATTACAACATCCTACCACCGTGCCGACGGCCTGTGCACCCAACAGGGGTGTCGGAACAGGTCCGGCAGGTCCGGCAACTGCCGGATCAATAATTTTGACATTTTTGTAATTCATGTATAAAAAAACATGTTTCTGCATTTTGTTCTCATTTTTGCATCAAAAGTGTATGATGTTACGACTCAGTTGAACCGTCTCGGCGAGACGGTTCAACTGAGTGGGAACAACATACACTTTGGGTGGGTAGCGGGGGCGTGCACCCAGTAGATTCGCCGGATCAATCCTATGATGCTTCAGGCGCCCCTGCCCAGTGTAATGACTACTACTACTACTACTACTACATGTACTATCCATCCCACATGTTTATAGTCAGCGGATGGTTCACCACGAGTAAGTGAATCATGCTGGACAATGGTGGCTAATATTGGTCATTTCGCATTTACCTAGGCCTGGAGGCGTGCATTCACTCCGTATTTGAATTAAACAATGGGTATTATGACTGTGCTCGGTCACAGAACAAGCGGTGCGCGTTGTAAACTATAGTAAACTATTTCAAATAAGAAGTTCCGCCCCTCCTAACCAGAAAACCTGCGGATGCGCAGTCTGGTCTGGTCGCAACCTGCTTGTTGTAATTGTCTTTGTCTTTCTTACATGTCCAGTCTGCTGATTGCTTTGTTCATTCGTCTTATTTACATTACACTTATTGATACGTCCTTATTCGTGTCCCTGTTTTCTTACACTAAGCATTTGCAATAGAAAGTAGGAACAAGCACTTGGCACTTTGAATAAGGCCGAAAGCAGTAAGGACAAATGCGCAGGAAGTAAACATCACGCCATAGTCCGAAAGCGGAAACCCGCAAGCAGAAAGCATCAAGCCACAAGCAGAATGATGCAAGCAATATATTGGTTAGTAGTGCCTCATTATGACGCCAGATGGCACTGCTGTCAATGTTAGGAATCCTCCGACTAATAAATAATAGTACGAGATGTGATTGGCTGTTTGCGGCACACCTCCAATGCCGGTATTGATGTAATATTTCACCTACACATGATCACAGTATAGGTTAGAAGACACCAACTAGTTTTACTATACACTTTAACCGAATCCCATCCAATAAGGCCAGTCTCTCCTACTTTCACTATTCGTATGGATGTTGTGGGACCTACTTGTACATGACCTGCAGCCGGTCAGTACTGGTTCAAATCCACGTCCGTGTCGCCCCTTCTAAGCCCAGGGTGAAGGTCACATACGTTGTGCATCTCGAAACCTTAACGCTCGGACGCTCGGGTAATTGGCCTATATTTTCTGTTTCCTTGCTTGGATTTGCTTTATATTTCACGCACGCATTGCTACAACGGTCCTCTACTGCGCTGTGGCAAATCCACGTCCGTGCCTCCCTTCTAAGCCCAGGGTCAAGGTCACATACTTTGTGCATCCCGAAACATTAACACTCGGGTAAATGGCCTATATTTTCTGTTTCCTTGCTTGGAGTTGCTTCATATTTCACACACGCATTGCTCCAAGGGTCCTCTACTGCGCTGTGGCAAATCCACGTCCGTGCCGCCCCTTCTAAGCCCAGGGTCAAGGTCACATACTTTGTGCATCTCGAAACCTTAACGCTCGGACGCTCGGGTAAATGGCCTATATTTTCTGTTTCATTGCTTGGATTTGCTTCATATTTCACACACGCATTGCTACAACGGTCCGGCCTCTACTGCGCTGTGGCAAATCCACGTCCGTGCCGCCCCTTCTAAGCCCAGCGTCAATTTCACATACTATGTGCATCCCGAAACCTTAACACTCGGGTAAATGGCCTATGCTTTCTGTTTCCTTGCTTGGATTTGCTTCATATTTCACACCCGCATTGCTCCAAGGGTCCTCTACCTCTGCTAAGCCCAGGGTCAAGGTCAAATACTTTGTACGCCCGAAACCTTAACACGCTCTGGTAAATGGTTCATACATTTTGTTTCCCTTATCCAGCACAATGTGTTTTCAAATGTGCCCTCGGTTCCTTTGCTGCCACCGGGCGCGCTTCGTTGTCCTCTGACAACTGTTGTTACAGTATAATTATGCGATGGAACCAACGACATGGATATATGTCCATTATGATTGTAATGGTTATTATGACAACTGTGTAGTCTACAACCAGCCATTATTGAAGCTCATCGTAAATAAATCGGATATTTAATCAGATACAATTCCGAATCTACCTAGCGTGGACGCCGCCATTTTACTTTGAATGACGTCGTTATATTTGTGACGTATGGCGAGGGAATGACGTAAAAAAATATGACGTCACGCACGTTCAACAATTAAGTTTAGTATGCGGTATAAATTAAATACATGATTAGTGCCGTCGAATATAAAATATATTCGGTTTCGCCCCGACAACTTTGTAGGGGCTCGCTAAAGCTCGCCCCAATAAAGCTGTCTAAGGCTCAACCGAATATATTTTATATTCGACGGCACTAACCAAGTAACAGTATTTACTATATATGATGGTGGGTCTAGTTTTCGGGGTATTAACAAGTTCATCAACTAGCGATTTTTATAAAACATAACATATGAGCTAAATTGTTAGTTCAATAGAATGATAAACATTTCTTTCAATGTTTCTTGCCTTCAAAATAAGATTGTTGTTTGGTTAAAATTCGCGTTAGCGCGTTTAGCAACACACGGGTCAGCCATCTTGAATATTGACTTATGGTTGGAGTTTTCGGGGGTATGTTCTGAAAGTGTCAATACATTTGCTAATTCGTCCCGAGTTTTCATTTGATGTTATATCATCTCGCAGATGAATGAGGCACAGTGAAGGAAAACTTGAAACTTTTCTATTGATTATGTTTTTAACAATATTAAAGAGCAGATTAATGGCGGACGCAGAAAATCACGAAAATCACGGTAGGTTTGTGAACAAAATTACCTAAATGGCAAAAATTACCAGTATTTAGTCCAAACACTGGATTTGGTGGCACTTTTAAGAACTTAATATAGGTAATGTCATGCTTATTTTAATCACCTGACGTAAAACGCATCGCGGCTACACACATATGTCTACAAATTAAAAAATATGTGAATATCCCGAAAACTCCGACTACCCCGAATACTGGCGTCACGGCCATATTGCTTGTTAGACATTTCAATTGAGAAGCTGTCTAAAAAGTTGATCGGCATCTACACTGATCGCCAAACACATAAGCCCAATTTCCCCAGTCACAGCCACATAGTAGCATACATGCCTGCTAGTGCTTTGATTCGATATACATTTTAACCCCGGACTAATTTGTAAGGGGCTTATTTACATACACACCTATGTGAAAACTGAAGGTGAAACTGAAACAAGAAATACATCGATTGCGTACAAACTAAATTCAATCGGTGAACGGTAAAGTGTCTATTTAATTATATTTGTTGTTCCGATTTATAAATATATGCTCTTTTATTTAATCACTGTTTTAAATCATGAAATTATTTCAATATGATGAAATACATTCATGTGCTGTGGGTGGGGTAAAATAACATTCACATAATTTATCATGGGTTTTGACCAATATCCGTCTAGTACTTATTGTCGTCATATCTATACTTATCGAATAAGGTGTGCCTAATTTTTATGCCCCCTGTGCGATAGTAAGGGAAGCATATTGCGTTGCTCTTGAGGTTCCGTACATACATTCGTCCGTACGTCTGTTCGTCCGTGTACATTTACTTTGCAAACTTTGTTAGTTGCAGTCTGGGTAACTCTATGACCGTACCGTACGTACCAGAGTTACAGTTCCTCCCATAGCATTCCCCTGCAGAGTGGCAAATCAGATCTGATTCGCACATTAGATAGTAAATATGACCTTTTTAAAATATCTTTCCATTGAAATCTGTGTTAGAATTAGGAAACTGATATAAACTAATACTTCTAAAGTAGTTTTTATCCTTGCAGAATATCCAGGGAATAAAATGTTGTCTACTTAGAAACTAGGTTTTGAGTTTTGGCTGGTACTGATTGGGTCTCTAGTAGATTCTAGCTTAAATTTAGTTAGTAGAGTAGTATATAGGGAGTCAAAATGATACCACCAAGGTTGGGAGAGGTTGTAGGTGATAATAACGCTTCTATACACAGGGCAAAACACCAAATATGAAAAGTAGTCCCCAACAAAAAACAAATGTTGGCGTTGGGTGCCGCAATACAGGGCAACAAAACCACCAGCGCAGGTGGTATTATTCTGACTCCGATATTTCGAAAAAGAGAAAAAAAGAGAAAAAAAAGGGGAAAAACTGGTACTTTTTGTGGGTGCTGGTACACACTTTTGTTTGTTGGATTTTTTTTGGGAAAGTTGTATCCACATTTGGGACGAAACATCCACAATCGTACTACCACCACCCAATTGTGGATACGAATTGCACACACATCCCTTTTTGGGAAAGTAGAAGAAAAAATTGTCTCCCAAGAGGCAAACAGAAATGGCAGACGACACCCATCCACATTTGGGACGAAAACATCCACAATCGTACTACCACCTAAATATCCACAATCGAACGCCCAATTGAAGATATGTTTCCCATTGGAATAGACAGACACAATGCCATAACAAGGAATGTGAAACATGCGGCAAGGGTTTCGACAAGCCCGCAAATCTTCGAAGACACATGGGTCGCAAGAACCCGTGCAGACCTCCCACAGAGAGAGTGTCCCGGATGTGGAGGGAAGTTTGCCACCTACAAGACTCTCTGGCAACATCGCTCGAACAGGTGTCCCGAGGGGCCAGAAGATAGAACTACAGAGGGTAGCAAGAAGAAGGCTGCGACCAGGAAGAGGATCCTGGTACTGGAGAGGAGGGTGGTAGAGTTGGAGGAGGAGGTGGCTAGACTGCGGGATGGAAAACCTCGCGAGGGAGCGAACATCGACAGCGACGACGATGAGACCGATTGGACAGATATGTAGATGGAGGTGGATTTCCCCCCACTTTTTGCACTGGCCCCCATCTCGACTCCCAACGGCAAACAAAACCTCTCCCCAAAGTAGGTAGAAAAATGATACCACCCATTTATGTATTTGGGCGCATTTGGGAAAAGTGTAGAAAAATATTCGCCTCCCAAGAGGCAAACAGAAATGATACCACCCATTTGTGTATTTGGACACATTTGGGAAAATCTAATAAACAAAAGTACTCACCAGCACCCTCGAAAAACAGGTTTTTTTTGTGGAGAAAATCAGAATGATACCACCAGAGGTGGCACCGTTTCCACCACCACACGACACTCCCAACACCCACGAAAAATCGGGAACGGATTTCCGAAAAACCCAAATACATCGAACTACAACAAACTACAGGCACTACAACCAACAATCTCATTCTACTATTTCTTCTGGTGTAGCTCTCGGAAGCAGGACTCCGCTATTTTTCTTTTGCGTTTTTCTGTCTCTAGGGACGCCTGTAGTTCCGCAACCTGACTTTCTAGTTCGACAACCCGGCTTTCTAGTTCGGCAGTCTGGAGTTGTGTTTTCGAGGGTGCGGTACACCGTTTCTGTTTGTGTCTGAAAAGCGTCTGGGAACTGGAGAAATGTTTTCCACAACCTTCGCACAGGAATGTAGGAGTACTGCATCTCGTCTTTCTCCCGATGTGCCGTTGCAAGTTGGCCTTCTTGGTAAAAGTTCTACCACACGTTTCGCACTCCATTTTCCCAATAGTATTTTTCTGTTCAAATGGGAAAATCACAAGAATTTTTTTGTCTCCCAAGAGCAAAACAGAAATGATACCACCCAATTGTACACATTCAGACTTTTGGGAAAAGTGTAGAAAGAATTAGTCTCCCAAGAGGCAAACAGAAATGATACCACCCAATTGTACACATTCGGACTTTTGGGAAAGTCGAAGAAAAAATTTGTCTCCCAAGAGCAAAACAGAAATGATACCACCCAATTGTCCACATTTGGACTTTTGGGAAAGTGTAGAAAAAATTTCTCTCCCAAAGGATGTAGAAAAAATGATACCACCCAATTGTCCACATTTGGTCTTTTGGGAAAGTCGAAGAAAAAATTCGTCTCCCAAGAGGCAAACAGAAATGATACCACCCAATTGTACACATTCGGACTTTTGGGAAAGTCGAAGAAAAAATCGTCTCCCAAGAGCAAAACCACATCGAAAAACAGAAAACCTCTCCCAAAGGAGGTAGAAAGACAACTCGGAACAGGAAAGACAACTCGGTACAAAACAAGAAAAGACAACTAGAAAATACAACTCGAAAAAAGAAAAAGAACTTTTTTCCAAAATGGCTACTGCATGTAGAACGGGTCGCGACTACCAGAGTGCTGGTGTACGGAGTCGCTAGTTTCTTTTTTATTTTTCCATTCGGCGTACCGGACTGCTTTGCGTAGTTGGTCAAAACGAACTGGGTGTCGGAGTCTGGTTTGCTCTTCCAGAGTCTACGGGCCTCTAGAGCCACGAATGGGAACAGTGGTCTGCAGACCGCGTACGCCACCACAGAGACCCCCAGCCACCACTTCGCATTCTCTACGGTTCTCCAGATGTCGTGCACCTCCCACCCGGATTCCGTCTGGCACTCTTCTTCCTCCGGACACTCGTCTTCCTCCTGGAATCGGAATCGGCATCGCCGGAAATCGCGTCCAACAGCCTGCGTTCCAGCGCATCCAACCGGTTCTCCAGACGTCTCTCCATGTCGGACAGGTGCGTCGATTCTTCGAACGAGCGTGCATCTTCTAGTAGATCCGTGGGGAACTCGGTGGGGCCCGCAAAACCAGGCGCGGTCACCCTGTGTTCTACGGGGGTAGGGGTTTCTTGTTCTTCTGGGGTTTCTTCGGGTTTTGTACTACGTTCCGCATCGACATCGTCCCAGATTTTTCGAAGACGAGAGCTCCCGATCCCGTACTTCTTTTTTGTTTCGTCGGCTGTCGACTTTCCACGGGCGGAAATAATTTCTCGAATATTTTCCGGAGACAAGTTGGTTTTTGGCATGTTTGCAAACGTTTCTATCTAGAGGGGGCATTTGTCAAACATTGAATTCCCAAATCGTTCGAAATGGTCGAAGTACTTGTTCGCGGTGCTCGGATTGCTCGGATTGCGCACCAGTGTGCTCGGTTTGCTCACCAAATTGCTCGGATTGCTCGCCAGGAAATCCAGTCCGCTCGGGAAGGTCGAAATGCCTGCTCGCGATTCCCAGGGGGCTCGGGCTCTCCATTTCTAGCCAACAAGGATAGCAAAAATAGAAATTCTGGGAAGCAAACTGAGCACCCTGGAGAGCCCGAGCCCCCTCTAGTTGTCTTTTCTTGTTTTGTACCGAGTTGTCTTTCCTGTTCCGAGTTGTCTTTCTACCTCCTTTGGGAGAGGTTTTCTGTTTTTCGATGTGGTTTTGCTCTTGGGAGACGATTTTTTCTTCGACTTTCCCAAAAGTCCGAATGTGTACAATTGGGTGGTATCATTTCTGTTTGCCTCTTGGGAGACGAATTTTTTCTTCGACTTTCCCAAAAGACCAAATGTGGACAATTGGGTGGTATCATTTTTTCTACATCCTTTGGGAGAGAAATTTTTTCTACACTTTCCCAAAAGTCCAAATGTGGACAATTGGGTGGTATCATTTCTGTTTTGCTCTTGGGAGACAAATTTTTTCTTCGACTTTCCCAAAAGTCTGAATGTGTACAATTGGGTGGTATCATTTCTGTTTGCCTCTTGGGAGACTAATTCTTTCTACACTTTTCCCAAAAGTCTGAATGTGTACAATTGGGTGGTATCATTTCTGTTTTGCTCTTGGGAGACAAAAAAATTCTTGTGATTTTCCCATTTGAACAGAAAAATACTATTGGGAAAATGGAGTGCGAAACGTGTGGTAGAACTTTTACCAAGAAGGCCAACGTTGCAACGGCACATCGGGAGAAAGACGAGATGCAGTACTCCTACATTCCTGTGCGAAGGTTGTGGAAAACATTTCTCCAGTTCCCAGACGCTTTTCAGACACAAACAGAAACGGTGTACCGCACCCTCGAGAACACAACTCCAGACTGCCGAACTAGAAAGCCGGGTTGTCGAACTAGAAAGCCAGGTTGCGGAACTACAGGCGTCCCTAGAGACAGAAAAACGCAAAAGAAAAATAGCGGAGTCCTGCTTCCGAGAGCTACACCAGAAGAAATAGTAGAACGAGATTGTTGGTTGTAGTGCCTGTAGTTTGTTGTAGTTCGATGTATTTGGGTTTTTCGGAAATCCGTTCCCGATTTTTCGTGGGTGTTGGGAGTGTCGTGTGGTGGTGGAAACGGTGCCACCTCTGGTGGTATCATTCTGATTTTCTCCACAAAAAAAAATGTTTTTCGAGGGTGCTGGTGAGTACTTTTGTTTATTAGATTTTCCCAAATGTGTCCAAATACACAAATGGGTGGTATCATTTCTGTTTGCCTCTTGGGAGGCGAATATTTTTCTACACTTTTCCCAAATGCGCCCAAATACATAAATGGGTGGTATCATTTTTCTACCTACTTTGGGGAGAGGTTTTGTTTGCCGTTGGGAGTCGAGATGGGGGCCAGTGCAAAAAGTGGGGGAAAATCCACCTCCATCTACATATCTGTCCAATCGGTCTCGTCGTCGTCGCTGTCGATGTTCGCTCCCTCGCGAGGTTTTCCATCCCGCAGTCTAGCCACCTCCTCCTCCAACTCTACCACCCTCCTCTCCAGTACCAGGATCCTCTTCCTGGTCGCAGCCTTCTTCTTGCTACCCTCTGTAGTTCTATCTTCTGGCCCCTCGGGACACCTGTTCGAGCGATGTTGCCAGAGAGTCTTGTAGGTGGCAAACTTCCCTCCACATCCGGGACACTCTCTCGTGGGAGGTCTGCACGGGTTCTTGCAACCCATGTGTCTTCGAAGATTTGCGGGCTTGTCGAAACCCTTGCCGCATGTTTCACATTCCTTGTATGGCATTGTGTCTGTCTATTCCAATGGGAAACATATCTTCAATTGGGCGTTCGATTGTGGATATTTAGGTGGTAGTACGATTGTGGATGTTTTCGTCCCAAATGTGGATGGGTGTCGTCTGCCATTTCTGTTTGCCTCTTGGGAGACAATTTTTTCTTCTATTTGGGATGTGTGTGCAATTCGTATCCACAATTGGGTGGTGGTAGTACGATTGTGGATGTTTCGTCCCAAATGTGGATACAACTTTCCCAAAAAGGGATGTGTGTGTGTAATTCGTATCCACAATTGGGAAGTGGTAGTACGATTGTGGATGTTTCGTCCCAAATGTGGATACGAATTGGGAGGTGGTAGTACGATTGTGGATGTTTCGTCCCAAATGTGGATACAACTTTCCCAAAAAAAATCCAAACAAAAGTGTGTACCAGCACCCACAAAAAGTACCAGTTTTTCCCCTTTTTTTTTTCTCTTTTTTTCTCTTTTTCGAAATATCGGAGTCAGAATAATACCACCTGCGCTGGTGGTTTTGTTGCCCTGTATTGCGGCACCCAACGCCAACATTTGTTTTTTGTTGGGGACTACTTTTCATATTTGGTGTTTTGCCCTGTGTATAGAAGCGTTATTATCACCTACAACCTCTCCCAACCTTGGTGGTATCATTTTGACTCCCTATATACTACTAGTAGGTCTTGTGCATTTGGTAAATTTATGAAATAATTAATGTAATATGCTAGTTTCATAATACTGACATTTACTTCATATCAAAAATACACAAACTTGCTCATAATTAACATCTCAAATGTGAATCAGATCTGATTCGCTACTCTGCAGGGTATTGTAACTCTTCAATACTTGGACACTTGTATCACCTGAACATCTATCACACACTCGCAACCATCATTAATACGACCTGGACCTTTGTCACCTTCGAAATGTCGCTGAAACACTTAGCGATTTTGTTACATCGATAAGTTTGTAATATTACGTGAAAGATTGCTTCAATACTTGGACACTTGTGTCACCTGACATCTATCACACACTCGCAACCATCATTAACACGACCAGGACCTTTGTCACCTTCAAAATCTCGCGGAGACACTTAGTGATTTTGTTACGTCGAAAAGTTTGTAAGAGTTTCTCCAGCATGTAATATCACAGGCGATTGAACACCCCACCCACATAGCCCCTTAGATAAATCAATCTGGTCGGACTAGTACGTATATAGACTTATATTTATAATAGTATGGGTGGGGGGGGTGCTCTGAATGTGGAGAGGGAACTTCAATCGCCTGTGGTAATATCTTCAATATTACGTGAAGGATTGTTTTAATACTTGGACACTTGAATCACCGGAACATTTGTCACACACTCGTGCCACCATTAACAGGACCATTTCATTGATGGAATGGCGAACAGTGCATATTCTGATCAGACTGTGCAGATGCAAAGACTGATCTGGATCTACACTGGTCGCAAAACCCATAAGCCCCATTTCTGAAGTCACAGCGAAAATTATACTCAAGTGAACAAGTCTTGTCCCCTTTTATAATTTCATATTTTGAGATGAATTGATGACGTTTAATTATAAAATTATACACACAAGATCGCACAGGATATCCATTTGCGATGCCCAGGTTTCATTGAATTAATTCACCTGTAACGGCACGTGCACCACGAAATTGACGTTTTATCTTTTTGGCATGTACGAGGTGCTCGTGCAGTATTCACTTCGATATTATTGTCCATTGCGAAGCATACAAGTCTGCCAAGTTAGAAAAACATGAAAAGACACTAGGAGAATACGCGCTGTAGGCAGCATTTCAGACGTAGCTTGAGTAACGTCATGCCGACGTTAGGTGAACATTTAAAAGAACGCGCAATAGGCATGTTGGATGCTGGGGCCCGACAAATTGATGTCGCACGTCATTTTGGAGTACATCCGAAGACAATTCGACGATTGAGGGTGAAATTCCGGCGAACAGGCTCCGTCAAACATTTGCCACGCAGCGGGAGACTGCGTGTGACGTCACGACGTCAAGATCAGTACATACGAACTTCACACTTGCGTAACAGGGTGGAAAATGCTGCGTCGACGTCGAGAAGGATTTTAGGGAGAGCCGGTCGTCACGTTAGAGCCACCGTCAAAAACCGGCTGAGGGATATTGGCGTCAGAGCGCGGAGACCATACGTTGGGCCTATCCTATCACGACGGAATCGGAACAATCGCCTTGTTTGGGCCAGAAATCATCTGCGATGGACTCGGACAGACTGGAATAATGTTGTGTTCTCCGACGAATGCAGATTCAACTTGTCAACACACGACGGTAGGACGCGCGTATATCGACGCAAGAACGAACGTTATGTCGATTGTTGTGTGTTAGAGAAAGACAGGTATGGCGGGGGATCGAAGATGTTTTGGGGCGGCATAAGTTTTCACCACAAGACGCGTTTGGTGCCAATTGAAGGACATTTGAGCGCAGCCAAATACAGAGATGTTGTACTGGCGCCGGTTGTTGTTCCGTTGTTTGACGTTAACCGTAACATGATGTTTCAGCAAGACAATGCCACAAGCCACACTGCTAACGCTACTACACAGTTCTTGGAGAGACATAACGTGAATGTTCTTCAATGGCAAGCGAGAAGTCCGGATCTAAATCCTATCGAGCATCTATGGGACAACGTCAAACGTAAATTACGTCAACGTCCACATCCTGCGAGAAACGTCAACGAACTTCAAGCGGCCATTTTGAACGAGTGGGCCAACATTCCACAAGGAACAATTCGCGACCTTATCGACTCAATGAGGAGACGGTGCAATGCAGTGATTCAGGCTAATGGGGGACATACACGGTACTGACTTTTGTGAATTTGGGATTTCGACGTGTTGATTTGCATAGCTGATATGGCATACACATGATTTTCACATCCTAATGAATTTCATACCATTACCTTCGATAATGAATAAATTTCATATTAGAGTTGTGTTTTCTTTGTTTTCACCCACGATAAACCTACAAGCCGCAATCTAGTAGAGGGGACAAAACTTTTTCACTTGAGTATATGTCTTATGCTCTGGACAAGGACCTCAATCAACAAGGTGAAGGTTGTGTCAAAGGGAGATAACTTCAGAAATAGAAATATCCAGAGTCTTCATGTGACATGCCTTTAGATCATGATGTACATGCAGTCATGCACGCATGTGTGAATTACATGTATTATGAAAATATCCCAAGCATTTACAACTTATGAACCTAAATCAACAAAATGAACATTGCATCAAAATGGACCTCAATAACACTCAAGTAGTGAACATTGCATCAAACTGGATCTCAATTAACACTCAAGTGCATCAAAATGGACCTCAATAAGCAAGACAAACATTGCATCAAAGGGAGGCAACTCGGAAATTACAATGTCCACACTTTTCTTTCTTGCACTTGACATACCTTTGGTATGAATTATCATGAAAATATTCCAAGCAGATTGCCTCATGGACGTAAACCAACAATGTGAACATTTTGTCACAGACAAATGCACAGACAGATGGACAAGAGTTAAACATTAATTAGTGGGGACATATTGAACTTTATTTATTTCTACTGGATTATATTAAAACACATGTTAAGTGCTTGATTGGCCGAACCACATTGTGTGACTGGATCAGGTGCTATACTGGCCACACAATCAGGTGCTATACTGTCCACACATTCCATTAGCCCACTTTAACCAGTCATGATTTCTTAGTTAGGCCATACAAAATAAGTACATACACAGGGTTTGCGGAATGTGAAGTGGAAGGGCGGATTTTTTAAATATATTTTTCTTTTGAGATGTTCGTCTCTGATATGTATCTGGCAACTTGAAAAAAAATCAGAGACGAACATCTCAAACAAAAAAATAATGTCTTTAGACTTGAAAAATCACAAGATTTTCGTTAGACATGATTGGATTTGACATATTTTTACATGGTAGTGTTATTTATTGATCATATGGCGAATATATAATACACTTTTATTTCTCCATGACGATAAAATCCTGGACGCGCACAGAGACGCGGCGATATCTGAGAACCAGAGTACTTTTTTTATGGACTTGCTGGACTGGCCACAAATGTCATAATGCCATTCTGTTAGTTACACTATAGGAAGGAATGACCTTTTTGTGGAATTTATCGGGGTATAAACTTGGAAAAGTCGCGGGAATACTGGACGAAGGCCGGAAGGCCTCGTCCAGTATTCCCGCGACTTTTCCAAGTTTATATCCCCGATAAATAAATTCCACAAAAAGGCCATTCATTCCTTATAATTCCAGCATTTGAAATAAATTCATCAAGAAAATGTGTTTATTTTCTGTTTTCTTAAGAATTATTTTAACTGCGCCTCACGGTTACGGAAAGTAGTTCGGCGTGGGAGTTTACTGGGATATAAATTTTGCACAGAGACTTGCTACGGGCCAATCAAATGTTAGGGAATTGTGTAAATATTTTTGTGCTGGTATTATAATATATTAAATGACAAACAAGTGCAAATTGCTTTCATTGGTACAGAAGCAGGCTTTTACAATACATGTACATGTATTTATAATAGGTATCATCTACACATAACTAATTCTGGCTGTCACTGGAGAAAGTGGGCTTATATGATTTGTGACCAGTGTAGCTCCTGATCAAATAACACACTGCTGTAGCCTGATAACGATATATATTGCTTGTTAGATGCATGGCTGGTGTTTCATAGATGGAATAGCGATCAGTGCAGATCCTGTGGATGCACAGGCTGATCTGGATCTACACTGGTCGCAAAACCCATAAGTCCCAATTTCTCCAGTCACAGCCACATTTCATGACTATTGACAGATACCCCGCAGCCATTTCATGAAATATTCATTTTGGTTATCAGGTGACTTCCTTCTACATGTATAGGCTTATTTCATTTCCTATACTGACATGCTAACTGTCTCAACATAGTAATATTGTCCACTCAAAGTGACCTGTCCACCTGAACTTTTACCTGAATATACACGAGAATGTACACGTATGTTATTAACCCATTTCATGGTGAATACGCCCAATATGAGTACATGTACTAACATCTTGAAATGATTATTGCTATTTTTATGCCCCACCACAGTAGTGGAGGGGGCATTTAGTGTTACCCTTGTCCGTCCGTCCGTCACGAAACTTTAACGCTCGGGTAAATGTCTCATAATTTCTTCATCCTTCAACCGATCTGCTTCATATTTCATATACACATTGCTCTAATGGTCCTCTACCGCCAAGCCCAGGGTCAAGGTCACATACTTGGTGCTTCAAAAACTTTAACGCTCAGGTAAATATCTTATAATTTCTGTTTTCTTTCACGGATCAGCTTCATACATCATATACGCATTGCTCTAATGGTCCTTTACTGCCTTGTGCCAAATCTACATTTGTCCTGCCTCCGCCAAGCCCAGGGTAAAGGTCACATACTTGGTGCTTCAAAAACTTTAACGCTCGGGTAAATATCTTATAATTTCTGTTCCTTTCCACCGGATCTTATAAATTTCTTGGGTTCTCCAACCGGATCAGTTATACTTCATACGCATTGCCTTAACTGGTCCTTCTACTGTCCATGTGGCCAAATCCACGTTCATCCTACCCCTGCCAAGCCCAGGGTCAAGGTCACATATTTAGTGCTTCAAAAACTTTAACACCTCAGGTAAATATCTTATAATTTCTGTTTTCTTTCACGGATCAGTTTCATACTTCATATACGCATTGCTCTAATGGTCCTCTACTGCCCTGTGCCAAATCCACGTTCGTCCTTATCCCGCCAAGCCCAGTGTCAAGGTCACATACTTGGTGCTTCAAAAACTTTAAAGCTCGGTTAAAAAAATATTTTTACTCGGAATTTGGCCTCATTTATTATCAAAGCGATATGTGGGGCATCCGTGTTCTATTTTCTAGTTCTTATTTCTATTCAAAAGTATTTGCTGTGACCACTCATTTGAATCGTCTCAGTGAGACAGTTCAAATGAGTGGTAACAGCAGCCATACACTTCCATACATTACTAGAAACAACACTTGTATCCCTCTCCCCATCTACACACAGTCAACAACAAAATAGAGGGAGAAAACTAATATGGTGAGAGTTGTCATTCTTGAGTGCAACACACCTTTGAGTCGTGGTCTATGCAAGTTTCATGAAAGGTCTCTGAATCACTGACGAAAGTGTAAATTGAAACAGACAAAATTAATGGTAATTGACCTGTGGCTGTGACTGGAGATATGGGGCTTATGGGTTTTGCGCCAAGTGTAGATACAGATCAGCGTGTGCATCCACACAGTCATGCATCTGTACAGTCTGATCAGGATATGCACTGTTCGTCATTCCATCAAAGAAACAAATAATGGTGTTTATTGGCCTGTCAACAGCTATGGTTATTTTAGGTCAGGTTAATGGGGTCGATATCCCATATGTTACTTGTTGTGATGGGGGCTAAATCCAAAAATCAGAATTGAATATTTAAAACCTGTAATGCTTATAACAGGCAATATAGATTGTTATCAGGCTACAGGAGTGTGCTACTTGATCTGGATCTACACTGGTCACAAATCCCATAAGCTCCATTTCTCCAGTCACTGCCTTATTTGCTGACTTGTTGCCTCCAGCTGCCATATGAGGTATATTGATTGGTGTTGAGGCCGAGACAGCTGAGAGATGCTGGAAAGTCTGGCAGCATGGGTGCTCAATACATATGTCGGGGAATATGTGGAGGACCTGAACACCGCTCAACTCTCCATTGCTCTCCTACAGGGTAGGTTATTCCTTTATATTTTTTTTCCGAAAAGTTTTGAAAAACTTCGGAAATTGGCGTGATAATGTGTACAGAAAACTGTTCCGAAGTGTTTGTTGAAACCGGCTGGAAAGATCAGGAAAGAGCTAAACATGTTTGCGCAGTGTGTGTTCTTTATTTCATAAAAGTCATTGGAATACATGTAATAAGAAAATGATAAAAATAACACCTGAGTAAAAGCAAAATCAGCTGCTTTTGTTTTTCACAAATCCAAAAAAGCTCACCTGCACCATATGGGCATTCAGCGCCAGTGCTGAAAAATCTTTGTGTCTGTACTCAATTCTTATACTCAAACTCAGGAAGTTTGATTCGCTCAATCATGGCCAATCAAACTGCCTGATTTTGAGTAAAATTTTGAGAACATACTCAGTTTTCTAAACACAGGCCCAGCCACCATAATGTGAGGTTTATTTTTATTCAGGGGCCGTGGAGCTGGAGAATCTGCCCTTGAAGAAGGATGCCCTCAGAAGTCTGGCTCTGCCACTGCAAGTTGAGACAGGTACAGGAGCAATGCTTTGAATGAATGGTATATTTTACTATTCCTCCTATACCAGAGCTCTAGAGAAGCTGTGTATGTGCTTTACCCTTTCAACACCACAGGCCTGTATAGTGGTATTGGCAAACAGTGTAGATCCAGATGAGACGGCTCATGACGAGCCGTCTCATCAGGATCTTCACTTTTTGCAAGTAATTTTCATATTTTTGAGAACAAAAACACCCCCTTTTCATAAATGGACTAGTCTGAAAACCATTTTGTGTTGATTGGAATTCCATTCCAGTTACTTAGAGGTGAAAGGGTTAAATGTAAATAACCCTATTCAAATCAGAAATAGTCAGTACCAAAAATCAATTAAAATTACCAGTACCCAATATTTCAATAGTACTGCCAAATAGTGTGCAGAAGTTTCAAGTTTCAAGAAAACCATGACATCTTGGAAGCAACTGGTGACATGTAGACAATGTGATTTCAGGCTTCATCGGGAAGATCACACTCCAGATCCCCCTCCGGCGCCTCCACAGTGAACCCTGGGTAATCTCCATGGAGCGTCTCTACCTGGTGGCCGGCCCACTGAAGTCTACACAGGTACATTGTGGCGAGATCATTTTTTTCTGACTCATTTTACTGTAAAATGTGGCATTGTATAACAATTGACAAGAGTCGCCATCAACAATTTTGGATGTATTTCCGAATAATGCATTTCTCTTTGATGTTTTAGTTGGATCTCTGCCAAACTCATCAGTTGCTTCCTCACATTGATGGCTAACCATGCGGTGTCATTCAGGAAATGCATGTACCACTGCTACTTTTCTGGATTGTATTGTAACAACCTTTGATATAAATACTCACTACACTTGCATTGCGAAGTGTTTTGTAACAACCTTATTGCATATTGTTACATGGTTTCCGTTGTTTGCACATATGTGCAAACATATAGCACGTTCTGTTTGCACATGGCTTTAGGCATTGCTCATTCCGGGGCCGCGCGTAATGGAAGTGCCTTCATGACATCACTACGCGGAAGTGCCTTCATGACGTTCATGACGCGGCCCCGGAATATGAATACCGAAAATTATCTACGTGAATGGGACAATTTATAAAAGTACTGAAAATACTGAATATAATGCTCAAATTACATCAGTTTTTTTTGTTGGAAAATTAACAATAACGTTTCATCATGTCCAGCCGTGTGCAAACGTTTACTGTGGCCCGAGGGAACTGTTTGAACCCGCGGCCTGCGGCCTTGGGGTTCAAACAGTTCCCTCGGGCCACAGCAAACGTTTGTACACGGCTGGACATGATCAAACCTTATACTAGTAATAGAGGATCTCAATCGAGTTTACATTGATATAAGATTTATGTAACATCACATGGAAACGAGTATACGATTCAGTATATCGCATGACTTCACATTCCAAGGAGCAGAGAACATGGATATATCCAATATGTTTCAGTGAGCAAGCACCATTGACTATTTTCGTCTCTAGGCGAATATCTCGACTGAGAAAAAGCTGTAATACCAGCAATAAAACTATTATAAATACATGAAGGCCATACTATAAGTTCCAGTTCTTTGTCGACACTCCGTACCGGATTACAAAATGGGAGTACATTCTAATAATTTCAGTAAAATTTTACAGTCACTGACTCTTCTAATGTCATTTTAAAACGTGAGAATGCCAGCAGTGTGTGTACCGGTAACCCTGATACCCAATTGTGCATTGACCAAACACAAGCTGACTGAATAATAATATTTTTGGATATTAATCATTTTGAATCAAAACAATGGCTGTAAGCCTAATAAATATACTAGAATGATATTACTAATTTTAATCATGACAATTGACATATAAACAACATATTTTCCATCGTTGTCGCCCGAAATGTCAAAAAGTTTGTACAAGCTTCTTCATAATGGTACAACTTTAATATTACTTGACGGATTGCTTCAATATTTGGACACTTGATATATGTGAGCATTTGGAACACACTCATGCCGCCATTAACATGACCTTGACCTTTTTTTACCTTCACATTTTTGCAGAAACACTTAGCCCATTTTTTGTGTCCAAAAATTTGTAGAAGTTTCTTCATCGTATAACATTAATATTACTTGATGGATTGCTTCAATATTTGGACACTTGATACATGTAAGCATTTGGAACACACACTCATGCCGCCATTAACATGACCTTGACCTTTTTAACCTTCACATGGTTGTGGAAACACTTAGCCATTTTCTTGTGTCAAAAGGTTTCTTCAACCCTGACCTTTTCGTGTTTTAAGCATGCTTACTTTAGCACATGCCCATGATCATGTTATGGTCAAATACCTTGGTATTCAAAACTTTGCATTTCAGTAAAAATCAAATAATTACTCACTCAAAGTACACTTGGCTACATTAGTTCCTTTGGCAAGTTCGATGAACTCTGCCACTGATAAACTTGGATATATTTGTGACTCGAGAAATGGGGCTTATAAGTTTTGCGACCAGTGAAGATCCAGATCAGCATGTGCATCTGCACAGTCTGATCAGGATCTGCACTGTTCACCATTCCATCAATGAAACACCTATCGTGCTTCTAACAAGCAATATAGATGGTTATCAGGCTACAGGAGTGTGCTGTTTGACCTGGAGCTACAGTGGTCACAAAACTCATAAGCCCCATTTATCCTGTCACAGTCACATATTTTGACAATGGCCTGGTAGATCTATGCTCAATGCTCCAGTAGCCTATTTCATCAACATTGCAAAGTATACTTTAGTAGCAAAGTATACTTTGAGGGAGAAATTTTCAATTTTATGATAAATTTATTATTTTTTATTATACTGAATGTATTACATTATCACAGCCAATTTGGCTGTGATAATGTAATACATTCAGTATAATAATTCTGCATACTTTTAATCATGAAATATATGCATTTGTTAGTTCTATATGAAATAATGCATTTCAGGAAAAATAAATGATTTCTCCCTCAAAGTATACTTTGCTAGTAAAGTATACTTTGCAATGTTGGTGAAATCGGCTACTGATAAGCTGCGGATTTGCTTAAATACCCAATTGAAATCAGAAGTAGTGAATATCAAAAAGTAATAAAAATTGTGTGGTACCTTTATCATGCTGCAGAAAACACAAATAGACCACACATATAGCATATTTTTCTTATTTTCCATGAAAACACATCTTGGTATTTCATTAGAATTGTCTCCAAGGAGAAAATTCTAATGCAATGCCAAGACATGTTTTCATTTCGAAGCAAACTATTCAATAATTGAAGTCTGTTAATGTGTAAAAACAGTAGTGTGATTTTATTTTACCTAATTGAAATTTTGAAATATTGATGGAATTTCATGAAATAATTTTTTTTGGGGAGGCTGACTTTTGTTATTGATGAAAAAGTACTTACTTTTAAATATTTTTTTAGATTTAATGTGTTTAATGGCCAAATATTCGTCGGCGGCAAAACGTGGAACAGACAGTAATTCCTTATCTGGAGCCCTGTATGCTCTATATTTGCCGGTATGATCCGTGGCCGAGGGAATATGGCATTGGACTTCAATACCGGGGTAGTGAGTTCAATCCTCACCCTAGACATGAAAAATACTTACATAATATTTCCATCCCATTGGTCTGTCGGATGAGACTATTGTATGTTTGTTCCACGTTTTCCCGCCGATGCATTTTTGGCTATTAAACACATTAAATTTAAAAAATATATTTAAATGTAAGCACTGTATCACCAATAACAAAAGGGTCACCCTCCCCAAATTTGTTTGTTTGATGAGATTCCATCAAATATTGATTTAATAGCAAAAAAAACATTTTCCTATGGGAATTTAACATGGTGGAAAAAGAGGCGGAAGAGGTGGGGGAGGAGTCCAAAAATTTTTTGGAAATTGACTCCGAAAACTAGCTTGGACATGATGTAACTAAGAAAACAAAAGTTAGATTAAACTCAATATTTTACGGAATTTCATCAAATAATTTTTTTTTTGGAATGGTGACTTTTTTGTTATTGATGAAAAAGTCCTTACATTTAAATATTTTTTGGATTTAATTTGTTTAATTGCCAAAAGTTTGTCGGCAGCAAAACGTGGAACAGACAGTAAACTATTGTCCCGTCTCTGTATGACCTGAGCTGTTGCTGGGAAATTAAACCTGTTCACTTTCACCTTCTATATTTGCCAGTATGATGAAGCAGAGGAAAAGGCAGCCGAGGCAGCCAGGAAGGCAAAACTGTTGGATGCCCTCGAGGCAAAGTGGCAGGTACGTCTACTGTCTGCCGCTCTGTCCAGATGGCGCATTGCATTGTGGGAACTCTCGTGATTGTTGACTGCTACATGTACATGGCCGCCTACGCTGATCTCGCCAGTATTTGTAAATGTGTTTATTACAAAATACTTGAATATTGTGTTGGAAAGTAAGCAGCTTGATTGGCTGAGCCTCAGATGTGCTGCAGTTCAGGCTCAGCCAATCAAACTGCTTGATTGCTAGTTGATATTGCCAATATATGTTGAGAACCGTAGACGTCTTGGCAAGACTACGCAAGCGGTGATGTATTGGTAGCAATCAAACAGTTTGATTGGCTGTGCCTGAGCTGTGCACAGCCAATCAATCTGCTTGATTGCTAGTAGATATTGCCAATATATGTTCAGAAACGTAGATATCTTGGCAAGACTAACGCAAGCGGTGGTGTATTGGTAGCAATCAAGCAGTTTGATTGGCTATGCCTGAGCTGTAGCACAGCTCAGGCACAGCCAATCAATCTGCTTGATTGCTGGTTGATATTGCCAATATATGTTCAGAAACATAGACATCTTGGCAAGACTAACGCAAGCGGTAATGTATTGGGAACAGTTGGGTGTGCAGATGGAGCATTGCATTTTACAATGTTCTTAGGTACAAAATCGCATGGCCAATTGTTGTACTGGTTACTTATCTGTGCACATGTTGTCCTTCCCAGATACAGAAGTCAGATAAAGCAGAATCCGCCTCCTGGTTCTCCTACGGGACGTCGGTGCTGGCCAACATACTTGAAAACCTGCAGGTACGTCTTGTAATAAAATATCATATTTATAGTCTATATGATTTGTATGTGGATATATGCAAGAGAGTTACGCAGAGTGCAATATCTAAGCTTGGCGGAACGAGTGGCATATATCCACATGCCAATCAAATAACCCTTTTTTGTCGAGCCCACTTGCGGAAAGTGAGACATAGTGATCACAATGACGTCCGGGTGTCCGTGTGTCCGTCCGTCCCCTTCTTCACTATTGGTGGGCCGTCCGTGCGTGCGTGTGTGCGTCCGTCCGAAATCTGCGTTAAAGTTTTTAAATACCTTATATCTCTGCAGTCATAAGTCACATTGACTTTTAACTTCATGTGCTTATTAGTCATGATCCATATATTCATGCTGTATCCCACTCATGCGGCATCTGTGCCCAAGGTCAAGGTCAAATGACTTAGAAGTTTGCGTTCCGAAATCTGCGTTAAAGTTTTTAAATACCTTATATCTCTGCAGTCCTAAGTCACATTGACTTGAAACTTCATATGCTTATTAGTCATCATCCATATATTCATGCTGTATCCCACTCATGCAGCCCCTGTGCCCCTATGTCAAGGTCAAATGACTTAGAAGTTTGTGTTAAAGTTTCTGTCAAAATTTGCGTTGAAAGTTTTCACAATCCTACTATCTCTGTAACCGTAAGTCAGATTTGCTTGAAACTTTGTATGCTTATTGGGCATCAAACTTCAAATAAATACACTCTGAGACCATCAAATGCCTCGGCGGGCTCGACATGCGGGCCGCGGCCATCTGGTATTTATATACCTACATCACTCGCAATGTATATATACAAAATATAAATAAAATAAACAAATTAGTGGTGATTTAGAATGCATAGGAACTACACTGGTCACAAACCCATAAGCCCCATTTCTCCAGTCACAGCCACATATATGGTGGTGCGAGAGGAATGGGGCTGGCAACATAGATTGTCGACTGAATGGCGAACAGCAGAGCCCCTCATCAGACTGCGCATCCGCGCAGGCTCATCAGGGACTCTGCTGATCGCACACATCATAAGGTACATTTTGTCCGCCATATATGTGATGGTCACCGGAGAAATTAGGCTTTTGATGGATTTGTCCCCAGTCTATTTCATTTGCCCATTTTTCAAATAGAATTCCACAGCCTGCAGGGATTCCGCTGGGGAAAATAAAAAAAACGCCATTTTCGAAAAAAAAAAGGTAATTTTTTATCGCCAATTGTTTATTTTTATCGCCAATTGCGAAAGTGGCGATCGCCAGCGGAATCCCTGAGCCTGTTGTAAACTCTGCTCACTTACTGATAAATGGCACAGGGATTCGTCGGCTTGCTTGGGCTGTCTTTAGTATAGCTGTATAAACTGTACATGGGTACCAGCTGAGGTCGGACCCGACGTTGTGTCGTAACAAATGCAGCACTTTTATTAACGCAAACATAAATATGGTGGAAAGTTGATGTGTCCATTTGAGAGGTGTCGTTTTCTTGCTGAAATACATAGATCTAGAACATATGGAAAAATAATTGAGTTAAGCATGTTTTGTGTACAGTACAAGGTCATGTGTGACCTGTACTGGAACCTGTGTATAGTAATATAATACAGTAGAAACTCCGAATACCGGACCCTCTAAATACCGGAATCCTCCCAAAACCGGACAATTTTCATAGTCCCGATTTAATTCCTTCTTTATTCAATGTACTAAAAAACCTCTGAATACCTGATCTTCTGAATTCCGGAAACCGGACGATTTTCCAAAAAAAGAGAAGACAACCTACTAATATTTCCGAGCATGTGATTGACGCGTGATATTGGAAAACCGACCAACGAAAACAATTGTTTCTCCCGACTTTTGTCAAAACAAAGATGGATACTCGATATTTACATTTACAAATCGGGCCGTGTTTGGTCTTGAATTAAATAGCGAAAAACATGCTGCTATTTTCCATTGACGACTTAAATCGATTGATGCGGCTGTAATTGACGACGGTAGGTATATGTAAGGTAATTATGAGGTCAAATAATCATTGAAAATTGCCGATTAGTCTTCGCTAATTTGAGTACACGTTTAATTTGCACACCGTATTATCGGCACATAGGCCACGCAGACTGATCAGGTGACCAGCATAGGCCCAGTTCAGTCAGCGTATCTTGAGTAAGAATAGTGAAAAACCTCTAAAAACCGGAAACCTCTCTAAACCGGACAAAAAATGTCCGGTCCGGAGGCTGTCCGGTATTCGGAGATTCAACTGTATTGACTGTGACTGGAGAAATGAGGCTTATGGGTTTTGCGACCAGTGTAGATCCAGATCAGCCTGTACATCCGCACATTCTGATCAGGATGCCATTTCATCAATGAACCACCTGTTGTGCTTCTAACAAGCAATATAGATCGCTATCAGGTTACACAGGAGTGTGCTATTTGATCAGGATATACATATTTCTCCAGTCACAGTCACATACTTCTATAGCAGTACCAAAGAAAGCCAAACCCCTGATTTAAATGGGGTGAAAGCTGACTTTTGCACATTCTCAGTCCTCCATTGATGAGAATTCTCATACTCTGTCCAGGGGTGGATACAGAAATAATTGTAGGGGGCGGGGGGGGGGTCTGTAATTACAAATAAATAAAAACAAAAATTATCTTTGCGATTGCAATACGAACCATAAATTGACGTTTCACCTGATTTGTTTTCCAGCTGAAGGTGCGAGATGTCCACATTCGCTACGAAGATGCCACTTTGAACCCCGCCTGTCCCTTCGCAGTCGGCATTGTCATTAAGGAACTCAGTGCCCAGAGTACTGATGTATCATGGGTAATTATTCTCGTGTTGTTGTTGTTGTTGTTAACAATCAGTGTCTATGATTTAACTTGACTTTTGTTTGGACGATAGGTCTCACTGGACAGTGCGCAGCTCGTGGTAAAAAGAGGGTGGACGATTTTCTAAATAATTCAGTACAGACCCTGCAAGTTACACCAGTGTGTCTAGAAAAATAGGTTTATCAATATTTCTTGACTTTGTAAGGCTTGACTACCGATAGGTGTATTTTTATGCCCCACCATGATAGTGATGGGGGCATTTATTGTTACCCTTGTCCGTCCGTCCCGTCATTCCCGTCACCAACCTTCTAAGTTGTAAAACCTTTAAACCGTAATAGCTACACAGATCTGAAACTTGGTATTTAGCTAGATGCGCAAAGTTTATTTCAATTTTTTTTATTCGACCTGGGCTCATGGATTATCTCCCCCTTTTCGACTTAGAATTTTCCAATTTTGGCTTGTAAGTCGTAAAACTTATAAACCCTAATAGCTGCACACCTGAAATTTGGTATGTAGCTTCCTTATGATGAGTAGATGCACAAAGTTTATTTCAATTTTTGATTCGACCCCCGGGTCATATCTCCTCAATTTTTCCTTGTTTATTATCAAAGCGGTATGTCTAGTTTAGTGTATTTCATAATTCTATGAAACTGAATGTTAGCTCTGGTTGATTTTGACGCACACTAAGCTGTCTCGTGAGTGCGGTTTCTAGTCAGAATTTAAGGTATTTTTCAGGTATTTGTAGCGAATATTTGAGGTGGTTATGACCCCGCTTTGAAATCATTTGCATGAAATGGTGTTGGTGTAGTGTTACTAGTGATAGAACAAGTCATAACAAAGCCTCTGCCTCACATTTTCATGAAAACACATCCAACAAATTGAGTTGTGTTGAAATTTCTGGCCATAAATAGGTGGGTGGGGTTAGTTTGTAAAAAATTGAATATACACATCTGATGCGGTTATTGCATTTTTATTGTGGCACTCGATTTGTACTTCATTTGCTAGTATTTTTCAATATTTGTTGCAAGAGCCTCCTTAACTGATTGCGAGAGGTGGTGATTTTTATAAGTCACCCGCCCCCTCAGAAAAGTGGTCAATTTGGCTATTTTCAACTGTCCCGTGATGCCTTAAAGGTACATGCCCACTCAGTAGGCACAAAATGTTCTTTATAGGAATTAAATAAGTGTATAATCGTGTCACTATTCCACCAGTTCTAAACATTACGAGTGCCCGCTATACATATATAATCAGTTAGTAATATTTATTTTACTGATAATAACGCGCGGTGGTATCGGGCTATTTTCATATGCAAATGAGGCATGATATGTTTTAATTATTTATACTAATTAAACTTGTCGCCTGAAAATGTAATATTTTTGACAGATAATAAAGTATGATCATTGTACATCAAAGAATATATAGTAATGTCTGTTAACATTTTAAGGAAACACGGTTATCGCCTCTAACCATGAACAGCGTTTAATATTAAATTGCCAGGTGCCGAGGTTTGTGAGTCGGGACAATGTTGAGATGATGCACAAGTTGGTCGACCTACAGAACTTTGCCGTCTACTTCGACACACACACAACCATGGTGGGCAATCTGGCCAAGCCTGACATGGAGGTGAGTGAGAAAAAAACTGTACCATTTGTGGATAGTGTAGTAGACCTTGTTAGTAATAGTTATAGTTGACATATTGAATTATTAATAAATAGAGGATCTGAAACGAGTTTGCATTTGATATGAGATTTATGAAACGAGTCATGCACAAGTTACTCACCGAGCCTCTGGTGAGGTGCATAAAATTGCAGACAAGTTTCATAAATCTGATATCAAATGCAAACGAGTTTGAGGTTCTATTAATCACATGATTTCAGCCTCCAAAGTGAAGAAAACTTGGAGCTATCCAATGTGTTTCAGTGAGCAGATGCCATTGACTATTTTCTCATCAAGTTGAAAATCTCCACAGAGAAAAATAGTTTTTATCTTAGCCAAAAAATTATTATAATATAGATATACCATGTAACCGGTTCCTGTTCTTTATATTACCAAACGGGAGCACATTCGAACAATTTCAGTAATTTTAACAAGTCACTGACACTTCTAATGACATTTCAAACATGATGACGTCAACATCAAAACATCATTGCTTTGTCTCGCCATTATGACGTCATTTGGAACGTCTCTATTTTATTCATTTCACATAACGTCGGCGCATAATATGAATACGTAATTACGGTGATGCGGCCAGCCAATCCAATTCACTCCAGGTGTTATTACACGTGTGTCCTAACATATTTATGAAATGGGTTAAAACAATGGCAAAATGAGGATTTCATGTGATAAATTTGTTTATCACAAGAAAACAGTGTTACCGTATTTCGTGCTGCTATGTCAAATTAAGTTCGAATTTACAAGATGTATTTTTGTTGTTATAGCCTAGTGTTTATAAAATCAAAATCTTATTCGCTAGATATTTTACATGGATAAAATTACTTCATAATTATTAGTTTGTGTTAGTTACTGTTGTTAGTTCTATTTGTTTCAGTTGAAAAATATTACAAATATGTCACAATGGCTAAAGTGTTAATCAGATCTGATTCAATACTCTGCAGGGGAAGGCAATGGGTGGCACCATTACTAAGCTATGGACGGTATGGGAGTTTTGCAGAGTTATTGCCTGCAACTATGTGAGCACACACTTGATTACCAGCATCAGTCTCCAGTGTCACCTATTTTCTTCTTCATCTAAATTTCTTGGCCCTAAATGATGCTCTTTTTTGTTGATGGGTCGTTAAGCACCATTACATTCCATTCCAGTGTGACCTTGTAATTTCAGGATGCGCTCCAACGAAAGATGTATGTTTCTAGTATCACAGCACAGTTTAAGGTTGGTACAATCAACAGTCCATCAATCAGAATATGAAAACATGATTATTATTATTATGGTTTTTGCCAACCCACAATATGTGGCTGTGACTGGAGAAATGGGGTTAAAGGTTTTGCGACCAGTGTAGAACCAGATTAGCCTGTGCATCCGCACAGTCTGATCAGGATCTGCACTGTTCGCCATTCCATCAATGAAACAGCCGTCATGATTCGAACAAGCAATACAGGTGGCCGTTTCACTAAACTTTGTACGACTAAAATGTTCGTAAGTGCACAATTATGAAGTCTGTAAATTTCACATTAACATTGTTTTCTTGTAAATAATTATTGGATTTACATTTATTGAGCATATGCTGCATATGCAGCCTATGCTCAATAAATATAAATCCATAAATATAAATTTACAGACGATCTTAAATTTGCATTTACGAACATTTTAGTCGTAAGAAGTTTAGTGAAACGGGCCCCTGATCGTTATTAGGCCACAAGAGTATGCTATTTGAAATCCCATAAGCCCCACTTTTCTAGTCACAGCCATGCATAGAGTTTATTTATCTGTCTTCATTAGGATGTATTTTCCAGGGATGTTTGTACATCTGATAAAGAAACAAGTGCATAAATATGTTTGCATAAATTTGGCCCCCTCAGTGTATTAACACGGTGTAATAAAAATCATATTACTCCAGTGTAATAAATATGCAAATTAGCTTGTTACAGAAAACAGGTTTGGTGACCAGGTATGATGATGTGTATATGCAATAAATATAATCTAGCATTTGTGATGATTCAATATGATATTTATTAAACTCGTATTAAACTTGCTGTAGGCTCGCAGAGCTCCAGATATTTTACGCAAATATTTTAGCTGAATACGCATTGATTATCAAAAGTGGGAGTACAAAATACGCACAGCAATGTGAAAATACGCATTGATTTTCAAATTGAGTAGTGAAAATACTGTCATAAAGTTATAAATTCACTTTAGTTGAGCACAGTGTAATAGTGACTTAGAGGAGTACCATATAACATCTAGAAATTGATGATTTTCTGCTTGCCTTTTCCAGTAGCTTATTTCACCAACATTGCAAAGTATACTTTTCTAGCAAAGTATACTTTGAGGGAGTAATCATTTATTTTTCCCGAAATGCATTTTGTCATATAGAACTAAATTTCTCCCTCAAAGTATACTTTGCTTGATAAGTATACTTTGCAATTTTGATGAAAATGTAACAAGAATCTACAGAGTTTGTCATTATTTATAAGATTTTGAAACAATACCCCTGTGTCTGATTTATTGAGTCTGATTTATTGAGTAATCCAAAATGAATATGGGACTGACCGTATTACAGTATATATTTGACTATGACTGGAGAATATGGGGCTTGTGGATTTTGCAACCAGTGTAGATCCAGATCAGCCTGTGCATCAGTCTGATCAGGATCTGCACTGTTTACCATTCGGTCAATGAAACAAACGTCCTGCTTCTAACAAGCAGCATATATCGTTATCAGGCTACAGGTGTGTGCTATGTGATCTGGAGCTACATTTGTCAAATCCCATGAGCCACATTTCACCAGTCACAGCCACACATTTTGGGATGAAAGGGTTGAATCTTGTCCCCAGGAGCATGAGTACATCCTATCGCCGGTGTCTGCGACAGCGAAGATGAAGAGGTGTACGAGTGACCTTCCCCTACGGACAGCGCGGTTGCCAAGGAACAACATGGATGTTGCTATGGAGACGATGGCATTCTCGGTGAGCGAGGACCAGTACTACAACATGTACCTGCTACTTAAGGAGTTTGACGTCCACGAACGGCGCAAGAAGTTCCGCAAATGGAGGCCGGAATGCTCAGTGAAGGAAGAGTAAGTTGACCTTGACCTTAACACGACTTTGTAGTTCAGGGGTTAGTTGAAAAACGGGGTTAACACCACAAGTGATATGTGTCTGTGTCTGGAGAAATGAGGTGCATAGGATTTGTGACCAGTGCAGCTCCTGATCAAATAGGAATGGCGAACAGTGAAAACCAGATGCACAGGCTGATCTTGATCCACATTGGTTGCAAAGCCCATAATCCCCATTTGTCCAGTCACAGCCACACATCTGAAGCTAACAAAACTAAAATTTAAGAAATAAAATATGCAACTACTTCCATGGTGCGAATTTTCCTGAAACAAACAAGTTTTAAACACTATTCAATCAATGAATATATCAATCAATTATCCTTCGACAGTGCGCGGGCATGGTGGAAGTTCGCCATTAACGTGAGACTGTCCCAGATACAGGAGAAGAACCTGCGCTGTACATGTGACTTCATGGTCCGGCGGGCGCGCGATGTCATCACCTACTTCAACACTTACACTTGCCACATGAAAAAGGAAACTCTCGATTCGACTGCTAAGGTACACTCGGCATACAATTAAGGAGATATTAGTCAATATTGCACCATCTTCAATGTGAAAGTGTTCTAATACGCAAAAAAAAATGTATGCCTTGTTAAAAATCAATTTATGTATTGTATCAGCTGCAACAGCTGACTGAATTAGAAATAGTGTGAGATCGCATACCGTTATGGAACTATGAAAATTGTACAATGTTGACTATTGTCAGATATTTATGCATGAGTGTGGTCATTTAATAATTGCCATCACTGCTGTTTGCAATGCCCCACAGCATGGTGCCTGACTATAAATGTGGAATTGGCCCAAAATAAACTACATAGCGTCGCTGTTCTTCTAAGACCTCTTATGTCAAATCTGTCTACTTTTCAGGAGCGAAATACTAAATATTTTCCGACTGAAAACGAATATTGGCATAATATTTCCAAATAACTACTACAATTATATATCATGGTCAAGGCTAACACAAAGTCTTACAAGCTTTCATTTTTCATTTTTGTCCTAAAAGTCGGCACTTTGGCGTACGTACGTACGTGTGTCCGGTTAAAGTTTTTGGTTAAAGTTTTTTTGGTTAAAGTTTTTCGTTATACTATATCTCTCCAACTGCTTTGCCCATTACCTTGAAACTTCACATGGGTGTTTATCATCATCTATATTTTCATTCTACCCCCCTCCTGTGCGGCCCCTGTGCCCAATGTCAAGGTCAAATGACTTTGAAGTTTTTGGTTAAAGTTTTTGTCGCGACCGCTTGCGGAAAGCGCGATATAGTCGGCACTTTGGCGTACGTCCATCCGTACATCCGTACGTACGTACGTGTGTCCGGTTAAACTTTTTCCATCTACTATATCTCTTTTTAGTGTCCATGCCTCGCCCCAAGGTGCGACATGCAGGCCGTGGCCATCTAGTTCTAGTATTTTTTCCAGTATTTTTTCAAGTTCTTAGAGGTACGAGTTATTCCGGATTTTCTCACAATTTCATTTTTATTTCATGACGTGTACCTTTTCGAATTGTTATTTTTATGTATAAGATGTTAATACTATCTAAGAAATTAAAATACAAAATGTACACTCACCCTAGTATCCGTTTCTGAATGTTTTGGGTTATTTTTGTGCAATTTTGCGATGATATCTCGCACCAAATAAATTTTACTAGGTTTTAGATGATAAAAAATGTGAACCAATAGATTTATTTGTGTTTGTCACATGACCATTAAAGTGTCAAACGATTGGCTAAAATGTCCGGTATTTTCTCAGATAACGTATTTTGATTTGACTAAATGTTTATCGTATAATAATTTTGGCGCAGAAAATGAGTCACAAGGTTTTCGAAGAACAGCGACGATATACAATATAGGCAGGGACCTCCCTTGAGGTTTGGAGACATTCCACTGTACATGTATTGGCTATGTGGCTGAAGAAACTGGTTGGTTTTGACTTCGAGTTTCAAGTACAGTGGAACCTCTCTAAACCGGACACCCTGGGAGGCTCCCAGGGTGTCCTGTTTAGAGAGGTTCCACTGCAATTCTGGAAGATGAGCCCTCCATGACAGGTGTGTGTGTTTTGCAATCATGAACAGACAATAACATCATATATAAAGGTCAACGAAACCAGTCAAATTAGACAAATAAATGTGTTGTCTGTGTCCGGTTTAGAGAGGTTCCACTGTACATACTCAACAAGTGATATTATCATAAATCACCAGAATACCCAAGCCAATGCCTACTACTGTTTGTCGTACAGTGGAACCTCTCTAAACCGGACAACAAGAAACATATGTGATCATAAGTCTGATGGGTTTCTTGGTCATTTATCTCTAGTGATAATGCCTGTTTGTGATCATATAGCACACAACTATGGCTCGGAATAATCAAACGCCTGATTTACAGTGAAACCTCGCTAAACCGGACACCCTGGGGACCTCCCCAGGTGTCCGGTTTAGCGAGGTTTCACTGTATAAAATTTACTGGATGATGATATGACTCAATATTTTGGTATTGGTTATCCAGGCAGATAAAGTTCGCCTAGAGGATGAGCTCAGTTTCGACACACTGAAGATTATTCGGGAACTCGCATACAGGAGGTTGATGAGGGAAGGCAGATTTTCAAAGGTATATCCATCTAAACTATGACTACGTATGGTCATTATTTTGATTTAGTCCATTGTATCTGTAATCTAGTTGCTGGTAAATGTCAATCCTGCTGGTCAAATACCTGATGATGGTTACCATTGATACTGATGTCTATTTGGGTAAGCCTCTTCTTTATTAAACCAAAGTCACTGTTTTTGTCTCGCCCGCGAAAGCGGAAAGCGAGACATAGGTTTTGCTTTTCCGTAGTCGGGGGCGGCGGGGGCGGTGGCGGCGGCGGCGGCGGCGGCGTCGTCATTCAATGTTAAGTTTTCGTGTTACGGTCATTACTTCAACACCTTATCAGCTGGTCATCAAACATTATACATACCTTTACTATGATATGTAGATGAATATAGTGCTATTCTCGGGGTTGAAGGTCAAGGCCCCAGGGTCAAGGTCAAGGCGGAACAAGGCGAGACATTTGATTCGGCGGAATTCTTGTTAACTGTCTTTCAGTACTGAAGTTTTATTGCTTTGAATATTTCAGTGCTGAATGCACCGTACTCCTCGAATACAGTTAAATTCCCATCTGTATATTACCATGAGGTTTAAATTAATGGACATAGATCGTCAATCAATCAATCAATCATCCCTAAGTAACTGAAATTGACAATTGACATTTCCATGTCAGAATCAGAATTTTGCCAAATAAAAAGCCAATGAAAACAGTGTAGATCAGGGGGGCGTTTCACTAAACGCCGTACGACTAAAATGTTTGTAAGTGCAAAAGTATGATAGTCTGTAGATTATACATTAACATTGTTTTCTTGTAAACAATTATTGGATTTACATTTATTGAGCATAGGCTGCATTTGCAGCCTATGCTCAATAAATGTAAATCCATCAATTGAAATTTCCAGACGATCCTAAATTTGCACTTACGAACATTTTAGTCGTACGAAGTTTAGTGAAACGGGCCCCTGGATATACACTGATTGCAGATCATGAATGTGTATTGTGATCTATAGTGCAGAAATAGTTATCACAAACCCTACGGCTATTTATATCTCTGACTCTACAATGTTTAATTAAAATTGTTTGCCTGCTGTTTATTTTTCATTGTTCTCATCAGAACAGGGTTTGGCAACACTTGAGAATAATTTCCAATGGAAATGATTCTAGAATGCTGCCAAACCATGTTTTTACTGAGAGTCGAGACAGAATATGAAAAAGCAGTAGACGACAGTTTTTAGTTCCCACATTCTAAGGGTTAAACCATATTTCTACAGACCCCCTCTCCAGAGCCTCCAAAGTCCCCTGGTACCCAGCCTCAGGGAGACAAGACCTTGCTACAGCGCTGGTTCCCGGGTTGGGGTGGCTGGTATGGTTCCCAGCCAGCCAGGGTGGATGCTGGAACCAGTGGTGATTCCCAGCACCAGGACGATACTGAGAGTGGGGAACCGCCACCAAAAATATCCAGATCTGAGATTGAATTAGGTACCTCGTCATATTCGTCATTATGAACGTTGGATGTTGGTGTCGGAGAATTTTAATTTGTCCGTCTGTCCGGTTAGATAACCCCAAGGTCAAGGTCAAAATCTTAGTGCATTCACAAAATTAGCATTGGGGGAAACATTTATAATGTCTGTTTCTTTTCACGCCACTTTTTTAGCTCACCTGAGCAAAGCTCATGTGAGCTATTGTTATGGCAAAGTGTCCGTCGTCCGTCGTCCGTCCGTCCGTGAACATTTTCAATCATCTTCTTCTCCCGAACTGCTGAGCCGATATTGGTTAAACTTCACAGGGATGATATATGGGTGATGCCATTTCAGATTTGTTAAAATGGAGGTCATCGACAATCCAAGATGGCCGCCATGGAAAAGTAGGTCAAATTCTTAAAAAATCTTCTTCTCACGAACCGCCAGGCCGATTTCGACGATATTTGGTATGAATGATCGATAGTTAGCGCTGTTTCAGATTTGTTCATATGGTGGTCCGTGGGTCAAAAATGGGCGTCGCCTGAGGGGTCAAATAGGGGTCAAATTTTATTTTTAACCGAATATAGTCATGTAATATATCAAATCGAAGGTATTGACGAGACAATCACTCTGGAACATTTTTTGTCTAAATCATATGATTACGTCATCCAAGATGGCCACCGATAGTTCAAATGGTCATTCTTTTACTGAAGATTTCAAACGTCTTTTTCTTGTAAACTGCTTGGCCGATATTGGCCAAACTTTACTGTAATGGTCTGTGGTTGAAGCCTGTTCATTTTTGTTAAAATGGAGGTCATCACCAAATCCAAGATGGCCGCCGTTGAGAAGTAGGTCAAATTCTTAACAAATCTTCTTCTCACGAACCGCTAGGCCGATTTCGACGATACTGGGTATGAATGATCGATAGTTAGCGCTGTTTCAGATTTGTTCATATGGTGGTCCCTGGGTCAAAAATGGGCGTCGCCCGAGGGGTCAAATAGGGGTAAATTTTATTTTTAACCGAATATAGTCATATAATATATCAAATCGAAGGTATTGACGAGACGATCACTCTGGAGAATTTTTTGTCTAAATCAGATGATTACGTCATCCAAGATGGCCACTGATAGTTCAAAAGGTCATTCTTTTACTAAAGATTTCGAACGTCTTTTTCTTGTGAACTGCTTGGCCGATATTGGCCAAACTTAACTGTAATGGTCTGTGGGTGAAGCCTGTTCATTTTTGTTAAAATGGAGGTCATCACCAAATCCAAGATGGCCGCCGTTGAGAAGTAGGTCAAATTGTCAAAAAATCTTCTTCTCACAAACCTCCAGGCCGATATCGACAAAACTTGGTAAGAATGATTGATAGTTACCGCTGTTTCAGATTTGTTCATTTGGTGGCCCCTGGGTCAAAAATGGGCGTGGCGTGAGGGGTCAACTAGGGGTCAAATTATATTTTTGCCCGAATATGGTCATATAATATATCAAATCGAAGGTATCGACTAGTCGATCACTCTGGAGCATTTTTTGTCTAAATCAGATGATTTTGTCATCCAAGATGGCCACCGAAAGGTAAAAAAGTTGTTCTTTTACTAAAGATTCCAAACGTATTCTTCTTGTGAACTGCTTGGCCGATATTGGCCAAACTTAACTGTAATGGTCTGTGGGTGAAGCCTGTCCATTTTTGTTAAAATGGAGGTCATCACCAAATCCAAGATGTCCGCCGTTGAAAAGTAGGTCAAATTGTCAAAAAAATCTTCTTCTCACAAACCTCCAGGCTGATTTCGGCGAAACTTGGTGTGAATGATTGATATTTAACGCTGTTTCAGATTTGTTCATATGGTGGCACCTGGGTCAAAAATGGGCGTGGCCCGAGGGGTCAACTAGGGGTCAAATTATATTTTTGACCGAATATGGTCATATAATATATCCAATCCAAGGTATCGACGAGACGATCACTCTGGAGCATGTTTTGCCACAATCAGATGATTACGTCATCCAAGATGGCCACCGACAGGTCAAAAGGTTGTTCTTTTACTAAAGATTTCAAAGGACTTCTTCTTGTGAACTGCTTGGCCGATATTGACCAAACTTAACTGAAATGGTTTGTTGGTGAAGCCTGTTCATTTTTGTCAAAATGGAGGTCATCACCAAATCCAAGATGTCCGCCGTTGAAAAGTAGGTCAAATTGTCAAAAAATCTTCTTCTCACAAACCGCCAGGCCGATTTCGACGAAACTTTGTATGAATGATCGATAGTTAATGCTGATTCAGATTTGTTCATATGGTGGCCTCTGGGTCAAAAATGGTCATGGCCCGAGGGGTCAAATAGGGGTCAAATAATATGGTCATTTTATATATCAAATCGAAGGTATAGCAGTAAATCACATGCACATTCGCAATATATGTTAGATCAGAAGGTACCAACAAATTCTGTGGAACATTTGAAGTTGTAAGTGAAGAGTCTTTGTGAAATCAAGATGACCACTATGGAGGCTTTTAGGTGAGCGATACAGGCCCATTTGGGCCTCTTGTTATATTTCACACATGCCTTCCTCTATCATGCCAGGCCAGATCCACGACCCTCAGACCCCCGCTAACCCCAATGTCTAACCGCAATGTCTAACCCTAAATCTGCGATGCTCAGATCTGCTCTATTAACACAATGTCTAACCCCATCTAATAATCCACACCGTGTGTCTGTGATTATAAACAATTCGCAAATTTTGTTCTCGTAATCAAACAGTTTGATTGGCTGAGACTTAGATGTGCTCAGCCTCAGCCAATCAAGCTTCCTGATGTCTTCAATGAGAGCAGAGTGTTTGCTAGGAATGTTGTCTAGTCCTGCACCATGGACAAATACTGTAATAACCCAAAATATTTGGACACTGTTTATTCTGGCAAACACATCAGGTAATTCTCGTTATCTCGAAGTTGACCAAACTGAGCAAAATATATTGACATATCCGAACTTCGAGATAAAAATTCGCCAAATTTAGCGACCATTCTCGAAAAATAAATCGAACAGAATCGCTTAAAAAATACCAACTTTACTTTACTTCCGGGTTTTCATAAATCGCGTACTTTATTTTTGCGAAACGCACATGCGTTGTTACTAAATATATCGCATATACATGATACAATTTCCAATACAAAACATTTGTTTTGTAAATCATACCCAATATACGTCAATGAATAAGCGTTACATCTAAATGTCAACGCTCGCCGTCTTTTCTGACGATGTTATCATTCAATTGCAAAATACAAGACCCGCATTTTGTCCCCAAACCATGTCGGACCTAGACTCGTCGTTCACAAACAAATTCGGCCCAAGTCAAATCAAATCGGCGTTAAGAAATGTCAAGTTCAATTGACTTGATTGCCACGTTTATTTTATCTTCATGTTAATGTGATCCGATATCACATTGATTAATTGGTTAATTATGGTTTAAGTGAATTCATTTAACATGTTTGTGCAACGTTTAACACATTTTAGTGGCGGCGTATTTGATTTCTATAGACGTATGAAAACTTACCTGAGATAATGTATCTGAATCAGACTTGGCGGTGCCAGGCTCGTATTTTTCACATCGAGTTATCAGAATACAAATATGAAGGAAACATGCTATCGGGACTCGATTTCGACCTCGACATAACCGAAATATCAACATTTCCGTTATCGATTTATCAGGAGTAAAATACATGTACATGATCTATATAGGGAATTCGGTGCAAAGTGATAATAAAAGAGCATGCCAAATCAGGACACTGTGTTTCAGTGCCGAAAATGTACCCTCACACCCCCATCCCCCACATACAGGTGCATTCCCGTCCTTAGTTGAACTAACGTAAAACCAGTCAATCAATCATACAGAGCAGGAGGGAGTGGGAGGTGTGGGCGGGCAATGATGATCCATCCTGAAACATCTGTCCCACAGCAAATAAAACAAGTTATTTTTAGCTTCATCAATTACCTTGTAAAATAGTCTAAATAATATTTTCTGATTTTTATAGACCCGTTTGAAAAAAACCTGTACGTATTATGTAACCAAATTTGGTATACATGTTTATCACGGCAAGATGAAGAAGCCTATTGATTTTCAAAAATGTCCGATGACTTATCTCCCCTTGGCGGCCATTTTTAATTTTCACACTCTTTGTCCGCGCAAGAACTCTCAAGTTCTACTTGATTTATCGTAACTGAATTCGGCATACATGTTTATCACCGCAAGATGAAGAACCTTATTGTTTTTCAGTGAGTTTTCTCCCCTTGTATATTGTGACCTTTGGCACTCTTGTTTCTGATCCAAAATATATGTTGTGACCACTTATTTGAACTGTCTTGTGCATAAATAATGGATTTTCTTTTCATGAAAAAAGTGTTGTACCCTGTTGTTGCATGTACCGATTGTTGTTTACAGAGCAGGACCTCGTGGAGGTGGTGGAAGGGGTGATGGGAGATGCGGACGATGACCGCTCCGTCCTGAAGCGCGACGCCGTCTTTGCCACACTTAACTTCTCCCTCGACTCCGGATCATTCAAAGTACTGGGAGTGAATACCGACGCTAAGACGGGTGCGTTTCTCTTTGTGACTATTTGGATTTTATGTTCCCTGGACAACACGTAGGGGTGTTATTATTTGTTTTGTGAACTAATATGCTATTTCTATTAATGTCAAGTTTATCAGGCTCATCCTGGAAATAGTAGGCGAGCCTCAGAATTCCTACTCGTTTCCGATCCATACTTGATTATACCCCTGTTCGTCTGTCAGTCCACGTTAAAGTTTTTGGTACCCATTATCCCTGTAATGGTAAGTTGGATTGACCTCAAACTTCATATACTTCCTTATCATCATCCATATTTTCTTTTCATGCCACACTCATGCGGCTTTCATGTCCAAGGTCAAGGTCAAATTACTTAGAAATTTGCATCGTAAGATTTCCGTTAAAGTTTTAGGGTACCCATTATCTCTGCAACAGTAAGTCGGATTGACTTCAAACTTCATATACTTCCTTATCATCATCCATATTTTCTTTCCATGCCACACTCGTGCGGCCTTCATAAGCTGGTATTCTCTTTATAATTATACATGTAATATTTAACCCTTTCAACATTACATAATTGTATAATGGTATTGGCAAACAGTGTAGATCCAGGATCTGCACTTTTTGCAATTAATTTTAATATTTTTTTAGAACAAAAACACCCCTTTTCATAAATGGACTAGTCTGAAAATAATTTTGTGACAATTGGATTGATTGCAAAATTAACATATAAAAATCCATTCTAGGGTGAACGGGTTAATATCCCTGTGATGTTGCAGGTGAACGGGTACCATACAGTATTCTGGAGCTGGAGTGTAGCGCCATCTCGATGCTGTTTGAGTCACGACCCCGTACACACGGCATGAAGTTCGGAGTCAGTGTCGGTAGTCTACTCCTGCTAGATAAACTCACCGAGAACTCGATCTTTCCCTGCCTTGTGGGATCCCAGAATAAGGTATGTGTTCATGTTATTAGCTTTATCCCGTCAACACGAGAGCGTATGTGCCATGAGACACGGTGCCGTGAAACATTTTTGATATCCTGTCAATTCGACCTAATCACTGCGTATGAATATGTGCGGTGGCTTGGGTTATTTGTATTGCATTTTACAGCTATTTGTAGATGTTGACGGGAAAAATAGAATAGTAGGTTAGTGTCGTGAATGGGAAAAGAGATCTGGCGGCAGAGCCTCGCCCATCCCATTTCCTAAGCCTTGCCAGATATTTTTTCCCATTCACGGCACTAACCTACTATTCTCTATATATACCACTGGAGAAGAATTCATATAAGCTTTTATAAAGCTTGTTTTCTAATCCTACTTTTATTTTCTTGCACTAAAGTTATGAATGTATGCATGTACATATGATTATGAGACACGCCATGTGATTTTGTACCTTCGGACATCAGTGTAATTTCATGAAATACGTTTACAAAATGTACAATATTTTCCATAAATCGCGTCAAAAGTTGGCAAAATTTTCGGAATACATGCCGATTTATATTCCGCATGTACCCTGAAAATTGTGTCAACTTCTGAGTTAATTTAATTTAATACAGTCGAGCACCAGTATCTCGAAGTTGAAAGGAGATCGTCCATATCGTCGAGATAGGACTAGGTTCGAGATAGCGATGAAGAGACATGGTCGAATATTTTCGCGAAAAATATGAAATCAGTTTACCCATTACACCATGAGTAAACAATCACCAATTAACTATTAATGACCAAAGGTAGTAAGCTAATCAACATTACAAGGTGGCGTAATGTCTCTCAGTGACTCGTGTAAATGACCAGCGTGATATGCTTAATGAATCATGACAAACACACAAATATATCCAGGTAGACTAATTAAGCAAACAACCTGAGGTAGGTGTGAATTTATTTTGTTTTGTTTGACAATATGTTTGGAAAATTAGTGTCAAGCAAATCGATCTTGGCAGCCAGGCACTTAGGCGATTTATCCAAGCGTTTAATGTATTTTTATACGGAGGGGACATAATGAACAGTCGAGATAGAGAACATATACGAGATAGGGCATGGTCGAGATAGCCGAGGAAATTTATATTAAACAAATAAGGATATAATTTGTGAATCATCTAGATTGGGGATATCATCGAGATACTGATATTCGAGATACTGGTGCTCGACTGTATTGTAAATTTTGTAAACATAATTTATGAAATTACACAGATGTCCGAAGGTACAAAATCGCATGGCGTGTCTCATATTAAAATGAATTAAATCAAATATTTTTAAAATCAAATCAATGTATGTGTTTCATCTCTGAAATATTGCATGCCATAACTGGATGGTTCGATCTGCGTATTTATCTGTTGGATCTTGTTTCTCAACACAAACGTTTGTCCAGCGGTAAATTTCACTGGTGCTGAACTCCACGCCAACATAAAATGTTTCATGTCAAAAAATACACTAGTTTCTTGACAATGCGCCACTCAGATGTACTTCAAGCTTTTGCATAAACACATTTTTCATCTAGTAACCGGCGAAATTTGCGCCGGCTACTAGATGAAAAATGTGTTTGATTAAAATGTGTTCAGGAATCCGGCGCTTAATTCGACGTGAAACATTTTACGTCAGCACGGAGTGCAGCACCAATGAATTTCCAAGCTGACTATTGTAATCAAGGTGGGGGATCACGTGGTTTCCGAACGGCATGACGTCATGTTTTTATGCCATCGGGTTTCGAAGAAACGGGTGGCATATAGTGTTTGGACCGTCCGTCCGTCCGTCCGTCTGTCCGTCCGTCACACTTTTCGGTTAACCGCTTTGTCACAGTCTCAAATATGCTGCAGGTGGCATCCGCGTTCGACAGACGCATTTCTTGTTTAGATGTGTTTACAGTAGATTTCCTTTAATATCTTGCTAATGGAATGACATATTTTTATGAAGTATACCGCAGCAAATGCGGTACACGTTTCCCTTTATTGTATAGGTGGCTGTAATCTCATAATTATGTTGTTTTGACGAAGAATCGGTTACCGTAAATGTAAATAAAAACTAGAGCTTTTTGAAATGTATAAGTTATTGTAATGAACTTTCAGAGCACCCATGAAACACATATGCCATTGTATTTGGTGTGGTACATATCATCAAAATCCGTCCGTTTGTTAGGAAGATTTTAATGAAAATCTACTGTAAAAATGACGTCACAGATTACGTCACGTCGGAAAATCTGGTTCGGAAACCACGTGATTGTACACCTTGGTAATGTGTCTGTGAGACATCCTGAAGTTGAGGAAAAACATACCGTAAAGATTCTAATAGACGCCCATGCTCTAATAGACGCCCACCCCCCACTTTTCACGTTGAAAATGTCACATTTTTTGGCCGATTTTCACGAAATTAGTGCCTCTAATAAACGCCCAGTACTGACTTGAAACAAAATTGGAGCTAATTGTCCAATTAGATTTCTTTTCTTTCCATTATTTCGTAAGCAACTTCCTTTAAAATCGGGGAAAAAACATAACTGCTACTTTCACTTTCAAAAGCGGAAGCAAAATTCGACCGTTTCCGGTGTCACAGTAAATTCCTCATCAGCAGTAGCTATTTGCACGAACACAGGGTGATCAGAATTTACACGGTTACGGAGACACCATTTTCAAAGCATCTCAAACCCGACAGATCCGAAACGCTGACGAAACGTCCGTAGGCGTAAATCTGATCAGCATTAATGATTGACGCTGTCTTGATATACATTACCATTAAATTTAACATTTCTACAGACTGTACCATAATGACCAGAGTGGGCCGAAACGTCTTGGCCCAAATGTTTATAAACTGACAGACAGTACAATCAAGTCTGGCGTTTGAGAGTAACGTCCCTTAGTTATGTTTTTGTTCAGATAGGAGAACATCGTATATTTTGTTATCATTGAATAACACTTGCCTCTATTAAACGCCCACCCTGGACTTCGGAGCGTCTATTAGAATCTTTACGGTACTTGGATTTAGGGTGCACCTGTTTCAGAAGTTGTTGCCAATCCATAAAGTAGTGCATCAAGAATGGTGTACTTCTATTGACTTATAATAAAAGCAACATTTCAGCTTTATTTTTGTGTATTTCCAGGGTAAATTTGGCTCGTACAGACAGACTGGGATTCCGGGGTTCCAGAAGAGTGCACGTGTTTCCGCGGTAACCGAGGATACGGCGGAGACCCTGTTTGAACTGTTGTATGAGAAGAATCCTGCCGGAACAACGGCAAACTACAGGTAATCACTAATCTTTTAAGCCTTCAGGCCAAAGTAGACAGACACTCTTGTAATATAATTTATTATTATAATATTTCATTCCTCTTGTTGTAAACGTTCATCAATGTTCTATGTCTGATTATTAATATAACCGTTACACTGCTGAATTAAATTTATTGTCTGCTGAGTGCTGTTTATGTTCTATTTTCCATTTTTCTCATTAAAAACCTGCTTTGACAGCACTTTAGATTGAATCAGTTCCATTGGCAATGGCTATAATGGAAATGTCCAATGGCAATGATTCTAAAGAGCTGTCAAACCATGTTTTCATTGAGAAAGAAGACAAAATATAAAGCAGACGGCAATTTCGTGTCTAGCATTCTTGATTATCCATGCACACAAAATTCTAGTGAACATTAGTTATCTCCCTTGACTGAGCAATTTTTTAAATTATGTTCTAATTAGTTACTTATGATGTCTGTTGTCTATGTATTAGATTTTATTATCTAAATGTAAAATGTGTATGTAACATTCCAGGTTAAAAACAAATGTATTTTTGTTTAAGTAAAACAAAATATAAAAACAAGTATATTTTATATTTAAATGTGTTAGTTTGTTTTTGTAATTCTTTTTCTTGTTTGAAATGTACTGTATACAATTTTTACTATGAAAATGAAAAGTTTAATATTGACTAATCTCTGGCAAACCTAATCAATTCATTGATTAGGCTTCAATAAAAAAGTGATAAAAATGAGCCCATGTGCGACTGCGACCACCCTCCAGCTCGCCAGGCTGATAGAGGTACCGAACACCAACACCCGAGGGGAGCTTTTGCTCTTTAAGACTAAGCGGGCGACCCGGAACAACAGAGGAGGGAATTTGTTATGATACGAGGTCATGTCCGACCAGAGATACAAGCCTTGTTGTTCATATATAGTAATACCGAAGAAAGCCGAAACACGCCGAATGTCTGTGACTAAACATGTTTCTATGACTGTATATGTGGCTGTGACTGGAGAAATGGGGCTTTATTTTCGACCAGTGTAGATCCAGATCAGCCTGTGCATCCGCTCAGTCTGATCAGGATCTGCACTGTTCGCCATTCCCTCAATGAAACACCCGTAGCGATTCTAACAAACAATATAAAATAGCGTGATTGTAACGCGCCGTCTCATCAGGATCTACAGCAGTCTTCTGAATTGTTCAGGTGATAAAATACGATGTCTCCTCATAACTGGAATGACCCAAAATTTACCATGGAATGATCTATGTCTTCATCTTCTAAGCCTTCAGGCCAAAGTAGACAGACACTCTTGTAGTATAATTTATTATTATAATATTTCATTACTCTTGTTGTAAACGTTCATCAATGTTCTATGTCTGATTATTAATATAACCGTTACACTGCTGAATTAAATTATATTGTCTGCTGAGTGCTGTTTATGTTCTATTTTCCATTTTTCTCATTAAAAACCTGCTTTGACAGCACTTTAGATTGAATCAGTTCCATTGGCAATGGCTATAATGGAAATGTCCAATGGCAATGATTCTAAAGAGCTGTCAAACCATGTTTTCATTGAGAAAGAAGACAAAATATAAAGCAGACGGCAATTTCGTGTCTAACATTCTTGATTATCCATGCACACAAAGTTCTAGTGAACATTAGTTATCTCCCTTGACTGAGCAATTTTTTTAAATTATGTTCTAATTAGTTACTTATGATGTCTGTTGTCTATGTATTCAATAAATTTCACAGATTTTATGATATAAATGTAAAATGTGTATGTAACATTCCAGGTTAAAAACAAATGTGTTTTTGTTTAAGTAAAACAAAATATAAAAACAAGTATATTTTATATTTAAATGTGTTAGTTTGTTTTTGTAATTCTTTTTCTTGTTTGAAATGTACTGTATACAATTTTTACTATGAAAATGAAAAGTTTAATATTGACTAATCTCTGGCAAACCTAATCAATTCATTGATTAGGCTTAAATAAAAAGTGATAAAAATGAGCCCATCTTGTGACTGCGACCACCCTCCAGCTCGCCAGGCTGATAGAGGTACCGAACAGAACACCAACACCCGAGGGGAGCTTTTGCTCTTTAAAGGTACATACCCACGCAGTAGGCACAAAATGTTCTTTATATAGAGACATCATGAGACATTTTCTGGCAAAATAAACATTCATTCACCATTACCCCACGTATTGATTGGTACTATTATACATTTTATATCAGAAGTAAATTTCCACACTGATATCAGGGACGATAACCGTGTTTCCTTAAAATGTTAACGGACATTACTATTTATTTTCTGTCGAACATATTTGTTTAGGTGACGCATTTAATTAGTATAAATAATTAAAAAATATCATGCCTCATTTGCATATGAAAATAGCCTGATACCATCGCGCATCACTATCAGTAAATAAATATTACTAAATGATTATATCTGTATAGCGGGCACTCGCATTTTTGTAGAACGTGTGGAATAGTGACACAAGTATACACTTATTTAATTCCCATAAAGAACAGTTTGTGCCCACTGAGTGGGCATGTACCTTTAAGACCAACCGGGCGACCCGGAACAACGGACGAGGGAATTTGTTATGATACGAGGTCATGTCCCACCAGAGATACAAGCCTTGTTGTTCATATATAGTAATACCGAAGAAAGCCGAAACACGCCGAATGTCTGTGACTAAACATGTTTCTTTGACTGTATATGTGGCTGTGACTGGAGAAATGGAGTAGTATAGAGAGAGTCACTTCGTTACCGTTTTGCATCCTGGACATTATAAGCAGAAAGGATAAGACCAACGGGATAAAAATATTTGAAAATATATGAATATAATAAAATAGCTCCCAACGGGTTGTGCGAAAAAACCAATAATTATTAAAATTTTCTATTAAAGATAAAAATATAATAATTTATATATACCAGTATATAAAATGTTATCTGAAAGAGGAAAATGTCAACAGTTACAAAAACCCCTGCAATACCCCACACACTGATTTGTGGAGATAGTCAGGGTGAAAATAAAATCACACAACTCAGAAAGGAGTTGACTGGAATGGGGATAGTATTTTCACTCAGATTAAGAGAAAGGGGGCTTACCAGACTAATTAATGAAGAAAAAAATAACGAATATATGAAACGTTTTACGAGGGCATACAAAAGGGGCGCTTTCAAAGGGATAGAAACCAAATCTGAAGAATATGTAAACAAATTAATTCAACGACTCGATGATGAGGCTAAAATGAGCATAAAAAGTAGAAATATTACTACAAAAAAAGCAGAAAAGAGAACACCGAAAACCGAATTACTTAAAAAAATAATACTAGAAGGGGAGGATATTTTAGAAGACTACAAACACCACGAAAAAAAGATAGAAAAAGGGCGCAGAATAACAACAATATCGCTGGGTAGACGACTTCAAAAAAATAATACAGAAGGGTGGATAAAAGAGTTAGAACCTCTGCTGCACGGGAGTTTTTATCTCAGATACTCATTTCATTACACATTGCAACACATAGAGGAAAAGGATTCAAAGGGAAACATGAAAAAGCTAAATTTTTTCACAAACTTTCAAGGAAGCCCCTGGTTTAGACGCTATGATGAGGTTAAAAAATGGTTATTCACACAAGAAGAAGAACGATTAAACGTAGATAAAATAAGTCGTCCGAATACAAAGTGGACATTTGTTAGATGGGGTAGTACATCTATAAAAATAATATATTCCACAAAAATAAAAGATGTTGAAATGACAACCAAAAATGTAGCAGGAGGAAAACTGCCGGAATGGTTGCGATACAAGAAGGGTATAAAACCGTTAGATACATTTGGCGACGAACTCTGTTTAATTCAGGTGTTTAGACCCTACACTCTAACGATAAATTACGCGTAGATAGATCCATGAAAAGCACACTGAATCACAAAGTTAAATATTTTAAATTTTGTGGAAAAAATAAACCAGAGGGTTCCATTACCATTCGAAGATTTGAAAAAAGTAGTAGAAAGTGTTTTAAAATAGGAATAGACGCGTACGAACCGACAGAAGATGGAACATGGTTTTTAAGAAACGTAGCAGCGCACTATGAAGAGATAGGAACAAAAAAGATGACAATAGGGGTATATAATGATCACGCATTTCTATTACAGATATGGATAAAGCCTGCCAAATTTACTGTTGTACAGAATGTGATCAAAGGTTTACAAAGGCCTGTAACCTTCTCCGACATACAAACACCTGTAGTAAAGGAATAACCAAAATTATTTGTGAAGGAAAAAAATAGATAGACCGATGTCCGCCTTTGAAAAAGCATTTTACCCAAAACCAAAATGTAGTAGAAAATCAATACAATGGATAAACTAATTTTACTGGTCCACACATTCATACTGCCGTTTGTGGACATGGAGGGGAAAGAGTAGTTGGAAAAAATCCGGTTGATGGATTTTGCGGAGAAACAAATACAATATACCAGTTTCACGGATGTTACTGGCACGGTTGTCCTAAACACTGTAGAGATAAAGAGAGGGTTGAAAAAGAATACGAAAAAACTTTAAAAGCCGACGAAAAACTCAGAAAGCGGTTTAATTTAAATGTTATTTGGGAAACACGACTATAAAGCACCAGAAGCCAAGGAGTTTCCCAACCCACCTACTGTTATTTACCCATATCAGATAGTATTCGATTTTGAGTCATATTTAGATAAAACCGGAGAAACCAATCCACATATAGATTTAGAGATTTTAAACACCCACGTTCCAATCAGTGAGTATTGGTGATACACTTTCTAACAGAATAACACACATATGTGAAAATGATCCAGCCAAATTGGTTAATTTGTTTTATGAAGATTTAGAAAAAAGAGCGGAAGAAATTGGTGAAAAGGTGGGTGAAAACCCTATATATGGGTATCCGTCAGATTTTGATAATCATTTCATACAAACAACAAAAAGAGGTTACAAGATGGATCACCCAAGTTCAGTTCTCGGATTCAACTCAAGCAAATACGATCTAAATCTAATAAAAAATCAATTGGTTGAAATATTAGCAGATAAACAAAGAAAGTTTTAGTGGGTAAAAAATCAAATCAAACATTATTTATATTCATGCCCAAGCTTCGCTTTCTAGATGTAAAATTATATCTTTCCCCAGGTGTTGATTACGCTAGATGGGTTAGCGCATATGGATGTAAAGACGAAAAATCTTTCTTTCCCATACGAATGGTTCGACACACCAGATAAATTATCGTACGAGGGTTTACCTGAATTTAAATTCTGGACGAATAAACTTGCCCCAACAAAAACCATCACTGAGAAGGAGCTAGAAGAGTGCAACGCCATATACAAAAAGCGCGGAATGAAAACTTTTAAAGATTGGTTAAAATATTATAACGACTTGGACGTAGGACCTTTTCTAGAAGCGGCAAGAAAAATGTCTCAATTTTACGAAACAAAAGGTATAGACATGTTTAAAGATGCCGTTACCCTTCCCGGTGTAGCTTTCCAATACATTCTTCGAGGAACTATAAAAAACTACGTAACACCTTATATGAATAAAATAACGGACGCGATCTGCCCACCGCTGTTTGCACCCACTGAAGAAGTATACGAAATAATGAAACAAGCGCTCGTTGGTGGTCCATCAATTGTATTTTCAAGATTAATGGCAGGAGGTATTTCTAGAATTAGATCAACCCCAGACGGAAATGGAAAAATATGTGACTCTATATTAGGATTTGACGCAAACGCTTTGTATTTATCCACACTTGCAAAAACAATGCCATGTGGAGAGGGAAGGGTTATAAAATCAGAACACCCATTTTCGAACAAAAGAATTACAAATTTTACAAGACAGGTTTTAACGGATAAGTGGTTTGGGTTTGCCGAAGTGGATATAATAGTTCCCCACAACTTAAAAACAAAAGTTTTCTGAAATGTCACCATTATTCATAAATAGGATTGTGGAGGAAAATGAAGTTCCACAACTATGTTAGATTATTTGAAAGAAACAGGTCGCTGTAGAGGAGATGGAAAGAAGCTGGTTGGTGCAATGTCCGCTAAAAAAGTTTTATTATTTACCCCACTTTTAAAATGGTATTTAAACCATGGGTTGAAAATAATTGCCATTCACACAATAATAAACTACATTCCCGGAAAACCATTTGAGTGGTTTGCAAAAGAAGTTACATCCGCAAGACGAACTGGCGATGTTGACAGCTCCAAATCCGCAATTGCAGATATTATGAAATTATTAGGAAATTCTTGCTGTGGAAAAATGATAGAATCACCAGAAACACATCTAAACACAACATATACAAAAGACGAAAAATGTGTGGATGCGGCACTACGATCTGCGTATTTTAGCGATTTAGAAGAAATTGGAGATGCGTACGAAATATCCTCCAGGCGTACAACCTCCCTGATGAATCGTCCATTTCACTGTGGAATTGCTGTATATCAATATGCAAAACTAAGAATGTTACAATTTTATTATGACTTTTTAGATAAATACATTGATCGAGCGGATTTTGAACTGATTCAAATGGATACAGATTTTATATATGGGTGTCAGTGGTCCTCTGGATAACATAATAAAACCGGAAATGCTCGAAGATTTTAACGAACATAAAAAAGAATGGTTGGCGAGGGATAAATGGAGCAATAGAGAGCCTGGACTTTTCAAACTAGAATATCAAGGTGATCGCGCTATAGCCCTATCCAGTAAGTGCTATATTGTTCAGAAAAAAGATACCGAAGAAGTCAAACATTCTGCAAAAGGACTTTCTGCAAGACAAAATAAACTTACATGGGACAGATTCTACGCCGCACTGAATCACGACGGAATAGATAGAGGTATGAATAGAGGATTCAGAATGAAAAACGGAACCATGAAAACCTACACGCAGAAAAAATTAGGACTTTCTGCATATTACGATAAACGAAGAGTTTTACGGATGGGATACATACAGAACCTCTATAACTAATAATTTTTCCAAAATTAAATTAAAATTAAAATAATAATATATGTTTCTTCCTCAGTAATTATTTCCTCTTCCTCCCTAAGTTTGTCTGTTAGTTTATTAACTCGGATTTGTTGTTCTGGGGTGAGATTTTTTAAATCCAACTCAAAAAACAGCTTTAATTTCCTCACAAAGATCATAATATTGATTTGCATTATTCTTTTGTTCTTGCAACCGCTTTACATCGCACGGCAATTTTTCCATTTTAATTTTATATAACTTATTTTTTTTAAACTACAACATAAAAAAAAGAAAATTAATTATTAACAAGTTACAGGTATTAATACCTTCTTTCTAGGTCTTCCAACCGGGTTTTTAACCAGACTTTTTAGATTACTCTTTTTCAATTTTTCATCTTTTCCAAACACCCCAAACTTTCAACTCTATCTATAAAATGTTTCATATTTGTTACCGAATTCCATATTTCCTTTTGTCTTTTTACACAAATGTGATACTTTTTTCTAGTTTGTTGTGCAGTAACAACATATCGCGCTAGAATAATATTAACCAAATCATCATCAGTAAGTTTAGTCTTTGTCATAATTTTAAATAAAATTATAATTATATATACACGTGTAGTTATTGTTTAACAGAAAAATAAAAAATATATTTATTTAAAACATGATAGTTAACAACAGCAAGGGTTTTACAGCCTATAACACCAATATGAAAAAGTGAGCCAGAACCCCCATGCTACTGGTAGGGTAGTTGAAACCAGTACAGATTTGCCACCAATATGAAAAGTGAGCCAGAACCGCTACTAATTTAATTTATTTAAAAAATTATATATTCTTTATTGTTATTGTTATCTTTAATTTCTTTTAAATCTTTTAGCTCATTAAATACTCTTTTGTTCTTTTTATGTTTTTTAGATGATTTATTACTTTTTATAATTTTATTAAAATTATCTCCGCCCCTAGCCAGCTGTTTTGCATTCGTTATCCACGAAATCGTTTCCAAATCAGCGTTTTCCCACAACTTATTAAGACGTGCACTACCTATTTTATACTTCTTTTTAATATGATCCGCGGACACCTTTCCACGGGATAAAAACGATTTCCTCTATACTTTTATTAGATAAGTATGACTTCGGCATAATTTGTTTAAAATTAGTTATAATAAGTAATTTATATAAATTATAAATATCTCAAAATGCTTAAAATAATTTCAATTAATTTAAATTATTAACTAAAAATCAATATCAGCCCAACCTAAATCTATACGTTCTTGAGCGTACGCTTCATCAAATCCAGCATCTATATAATGTTGAACCAGCTCTTCATAAGTTCCCTGAAGTACCCAACCATCCCCTTCTACTTTAAAATTTTAAATAAATTAAATTAATTATTGGAATATATTTTTTATCAATATCTTTAAGTTTATTAACTTGTTCTGGATTTCTCTTTTCACTAGTTGAACACACCTTTGACATAGTTATAATAAGTTTATATAGTTATATAATGATATATAAAACACGTTCAAAACGATAAATATTATAGATTTAGAAAAATCATTTAAATGGACAAAGTACTTTTATGGGAAATGGAGTTTTTAAAAGGGTTTGTTGGAGAATATTTTCCTTATTTTAAAATGAAAGAATATTTAAAATAGAGTACATGAAATATCAGCGAAACCTATTACGCACCGATAAAAGAGTTGCATTTTCTATATTCTATAGAAAATTATCTAGGTGTTTTAAGAAACAACTTAGAGAAATTAGGGGTTTAAACAGAATTAATAAAGAATTAGTTGAAGAGAATGCAGCAAATTTTATAAACCTATTTCAAATAAAAGACTCATTTACTGATATGGATTTCTATCAAGAAACGGAAGAATTAAGTGCGTTATTTGAACCAATTCCAAGTAGTGTTTATTGGTAATTGTTGAGCAATGCTGAGTAATTATTGAGCAATTGTTGAGCAATGCTGAGTAATTGTTGAGCAATTGTTGAGCAATGCTGAGTAATTGTTGAGCAAGCGCTGAGGAATTGCTGAGCATTATTTACTAGTTGTTCAGCATTGAGCATTATTTGCTCGTAATTTGTTTAAAATGCCCAAAATACTCGAAATTTCCAGAATTCCCAGTTATAATAAATAAAAAATTAAAACCAACATTTTAAAAAAAATAAATCCCAAATTTAAAAAAAATCCTATACAAAAAAGGTACTCTATATGTACACTTAGTTTTGGAATTATATATACTTGTACAAACAAGGATTTTTTTTAAATTTGGGATTTATTTTTTTAAAATGTTGGTTTTAATTTTTTATTTATAATTCTGGGAATTCTGGAAATTTCGAGTATTTTGGGCATTTTAAACAAATTACGAGCAAATAATGCTCAATGCTGAACAACTAGTAAATAATGCTCAGCAATTCCTCAGCGCTTGCTCAACAATTACTCAGCATTGCTCAACAATTGCTCAACAATTACTCAGCATTGCTCAACAATTGCTCAATAATTACTCAGCATTGCTCAACAATTACCAATAAACACTACTTGGAATTGGTTCAAATAACGCACTTATTCTTCCGTTTCTTGATAGAAATCCATATCAGTAAATGAGTCTTTTATTTGAAATAGGTTTATAAAATTTGCTGCATTCTCTTCAACTAATTCTTTATTAATTCTGTTTAAACCCCAAACCCCTAATTTCTCTAAGTTGTTTCTTAAAACACCTAGATAATTTTCTATAGAATATAGAAAATGCAACTCTTTTATCGGTGCGTAATAGGTTTCGCTGATATTTCATGTACTCTATTTTAAATAATTCTTTCATTTTAAAATAAGGAAAATATCTCCAACAAACCCTTTTAAAAACTCCATTTCCCATAAAAGTACTTTGTCCATTTAAATGATTTTTAAACTAAACTATATTTATTTATCGTTTTTGAACGTGTTTTATATATCTATTATATAACTATATAAATTACTTATTATAACTATGTCAAAGGTGTGTTCAACTAGTGAAAAGAGAAATCCAGAACAAGTTAATAAACTTAAAGATATTGATAAAAAATATATTCCATAATAATTAATTATTTAATTAAATTATTGTAGAAGGGGATGGTTGGGTACTTCAGGGAACTTATGAAGAGCTGGTTCAACATTATATAGATGCTGGATTTGATGAAGCGTACGCTCAAGAACGTATAGATTTAGGTTGGGCTGATATTGATTTTTAGTTAATAATTTAAATTAATTGAAATTATTTTAAGCATTTTGAGCATATTTATAATTTATATAAATTACTTATTATAACTAATTTTAAACAAATTATGCCGAAGTCATACTTATCTAATAAAAGTATAGAGGAAATCGTTTTATCCCGTGGAAAGGTGTCCGCGGATCATATTAAAAGAAGAATATAAAATAGGTAGTGCACGTCTTAATAAGTTGTGAGGGAAACGCTGATTTGGAAACGATTTCGTGGATAAACGAATGCAAAACAGCTGGCTAGGGGCGGAGATAATTTTAATAAAATTATAAAAAGTAATAAATCATCTAAAAAACATAAAAAGAACAAAAGAGTATTTAATGAGCTAAAAGATTTAAAAGAAATTAAAGATAACAATAACAATAAAGATATATAATTTTTTAAATAAATTAAATTAGTAGCGGGTTCTGGCTCACTTTTTCATATTGGTGGCAAATCTGTACTGGTTTCAACTACCCTACCAGTAGCATGGGGGTTCTGGCTCACTTTTTCATATTGGTGTTATAGGCTGTAAAACCCTTGCTGTTGTTAACTATCATGTTTTAAATAAATATATTTTTTATTTTTCTGTTAAACAATAACTACACTGTATATATATTATAATTTTAATTTAAAATTATGACAAAGACTAAACTTACTGATGATGATTTGGTTAATATTATTCTAGCGCGATATGTTGTTACTGCACAACAAACTAGAAAAAAGTATCACATTTGTGTAAAAAGACAAAAGGAAATATGGAATTCGGTAACAAATATGAAACATTTTATAGATAGAGTTGAAAGTTTGGGGTGTTTGGTTTGGAAAAAGATGAAAAATTGAAAAAGAGTAATCTAAAAAGTCTGGTTAAAAACCCGGTTGGAAGACCTAGAAAGAAGGTATTAATACCTGTAACTTGTTAATAATTAATTTTCTTTTTTTATGTTGTAGTTTAAAAAATAAGTTATATAAATTAAAAGAATGGAAAAATTGCCGTGCGATGTAAAGCGGTTGCAAGAACAAAAGAATAATGCAAATCAATATTATGATCTTTGTGAGGAAATTAAAGCTGTTTTTGAGTTGGATTTAAAAAATCTCACCCCAGAACAACAAATCCGAGTTAATAAACTAACAGACAAACTTAGGGAGGAAGAGGAAATAATTACTGAGGAAGAAACATATAGATTATAATTTTATTTTAATTTAATTTTGGAAAAATTATTAGTTATAGAGGTTCTGTATGTATCCCATCCGGTAAAACTCTTCGTTTATCGTAATATGCAGAAAGTCCTAATTTTTTCTGCGTGTAGGTTTTCATGGTTCCGTTTTTCATTCTGAATCCTCTATTCATACCTCTATCTATTCCGTCGTGATTCAGTGCGGCGTAGAATCTGTCCCATGTAAGTTTATTTTGTCTTGCAGAAAGTCCTTTTGCAGAATGTTTTGACTTCTTCGGTATCTTTTTTCTGAACAATATAGCACTTACTGGATAGGGCTATAGCGCGATCACCTTGATATTCTAGTTTGAAAAGTCCAGGCTCTCTATTGCTCCATTTATCCCACGCCAACCATTCTTTTTTATGTTCGTTAAAATCTTCGAGCATTTCCGGTTTTATTATGTTATCCAGAGGACCACTGACACCCATATATAAACTATCTGTATCCATTTGAATCAGTTCAAAATCCGCTCGATCAATGTATTTATCTAAAAAGTCATAATAAAATTGTAACATTCTTAGTTTTGCATATTGATATACAGCAATTCCACAGTGAAATGGACGATTCATCAGGGAGGTTGTACGCCTGGAGGATATTTCGTACGCATCTCCAATTTCTTCTAAATCGCTAAAATACGCAGATCGTAGTGCCGCATCCACACATTTTTCGTCTTTTGTATATGTTGTGTTTAGATGTGGTTCTGGTGATTCTATCATTTTTCCACAGCAAGAATTTCCTAATAATTTCATAATATCTGCAATTGCGGATTTGGAGCTGTCAACATCGCCAGTTCGTCTTGCGGATGTAACTTCTTTTGCAAACCACTCAAATGGTTTCCGGGAATGTAGTTTATTATTGTGTGAATGGCAATTATTTTCAACCCATGGTTTAAATACCATTTTAAAAGTGGGGTAAATAATAAAAACTTTTTTTAGCGGACATTGCACCAACCAGCTTCTTTCCATCTCCTCTACAGCGACCTGTTTCTTTCAAATAATCTAACATATGTTGTGGAACTTCATTTTCCTCCACAATCCTATATGAATAATGGTGACATTTCAGAAAACTTTTGTTTTAAGTTGTGGGGAACTATTATATCCACTTCGGCAAACCCAAACAACTTATCCGTTAAACCTGTCTTGTTATAAAATTTGTAATTCTTTTGTTCGAAAATGGGTGTTTCTGATTTTATACCCTTCCCTCTCCACATGGCATTGTTTTTGCAAGTGTGGATAAATACAAAGCGTTTGCGTCAAATCCAATATAGAGTCACATATTTTCCATTTCCGTCTGGGGTTGATCTAATTCTAGAAATACCTCCTGCCATTAATCTTGAAAAATACAATTGATGGACCACCAACGAGCGCTTGTTTCATTATTTCGTATACTTCTTCAGTGGGTGCAAACAGCGGTGGGCAGATCGCGTCCGTTATTTTATTCATATAAGGTGTTACGTAGTTTTTTATAGTTCCTCGAAGAATGTATTGGAAAGCTACACCGGGAAGGGTAACGGCATCTTTAAACATGTCTATACCTTTTGTTTCGTAAAATTGAGACATTTTTCTTGCCGCTTCTAGAAAAGGTCCTACGTCCAAGTCGTATAATATTTTAACCAATCTTTAAAAGTTTTTCATTCCGCGCTTTTTGTATATGGCGTTGCACTCTTCTAGCTCCTTCTCAGTGATGGTTTTTGTTGGGGCAAGTTTATTCGTCCAGAATTTAAATTCAGGTAAACCCTCGTACGATAATTTATCTGGTGTGTCGAACCATTCGTATGGAAAGAAAGATTTTTCGTCTTTACATCCATATGCGTAACCCATCTAGCGTAATCAACACCTGGGAAAGATATAATTTTACATCTAGAAAGCGAAGCATTGGGCATGAATATAAATAATTTGATTTGATTTGATTTTTACCCACTAAAACTTTCTTTTGTTTTATCTGCTAATATTTCAACCAATTGATTTTTTATTAGATTTAGATCGTATTTGCTTGAGTTGAATCCGAGAACTGGAACTTGGGTGATCCATCTTGTAACCTCTTTTTGTTGTTTGTATGAAAGATTATCAAATCTGACGGATACCCATATATAGGGTTTTCACCCACCTTTTCACCAATTTCTTCCGCTCTTTTTTCTAAATCTTCATAAAACAAATTAACCAATTTGGCTGGATCTTTTTCACATATGTGTGTTATTCTGTTAGAAAGTGTATCACCAATACTCACACTGATTGGAACGTGGGTGTTTAAAATCTCTAAATCTATATGTGGATTGGTTTCTCCGGTTTTATCTAAATATGACTCAAAATCGAATACTATCTGATATGGGTAAATAACAGTAGGTGGGTTGGGAAACTCCTTGGCTTCTGGTGCTTTATAGTCGTGTTCCCAAATAACATTTAAATTAAACCGCTTTCTGAGTTTTTCGTCGGCTTTTAAAAAAGTTTTTTCGTATTCTTTTTCAACCCTCTCTTTATCTCTACAGTGTTTAGGACAACCGTGCCAGTAACATCCGTGAAACTGGTATATTGTATTTGTTTCTCCGCAAAATCCATCAACCGGGATTTTTCCAACTACTCTTTCCCCTCCATGTCCACAAACGGCAGTATGAATGTGTGGACCAGTAAAAGAATTTATCCATTGTATTGATTTTCTACTACATTTTGGTTTTGGGTAAAATGCTTTTTCAAAGGCGGACATCGGTCTATCTATTTTTTTTCCTTCACAAATAATTTTGGTTATTCCTTTACTACAGGGTGTTTTTGTATGTCGGAGAAGGTTACATTTGCCTTTGTAAACCTTTGATCACATTCTGTAACAGTAAATTTGGCAGGCTTTATCATATCTGTAATAAGAAATGCGTGATCATTATATACCCCTATTGTCATCTTTTTTGTTCCTATCTCTTCATAGTGCGCTGCTACGTTTTTCTTACCATGTTCCATCTTCTGTCGGTTCGTACGCGTCTATTCCTATTTTAAAACACTTTTCTACTTTTTTCAAATCTTCGAATGGTATTGAACCCTCTGGTTTATTTTTTCCACAAAATTTAAAATATTTAACTTTGTGATTCAGTGTGCTTTTCATGGATCTATCTACGCGTAATTTATCGTTAGAGTGTAGGGCTAAACACCTGAATAAACAGAGTTCGTCGCCAAATGGTATCTAACGGTTTTATACCCTTCTTGTATCGCAACCATTCCGGCAGTTTTCCTCCTGCTACTTTTTGGTTTTGTCATTTCAACATCTTTTATTTTTGTGGAATATATTATTTTTATAGATGTACTACCCCATCTAACAAATGTCCACTTTGTATTGGACGACTTATTTTAATCTACGTTTAATCGTTCTTCTTCTTGTGTGAATAACCATTTTTTAACCTCATCATAGCGTCTAAACCAGGGGCTTCCTTGAAAGTTTGTGAAAAAAATTTAGCTTTTCATGTTTCCCTTTGAATCCTTTTCCTCTATGTGTTGCAATGTGTAATGAAATGAGTATCTGAGATAAAAACTCCCGTGCAGCAGAGGTTCTAACTCTTTTATCCACCCTTCTGTATTATTTTTTTGAAGTCAAGTCTACCCAGCGATATTGTTGTTATTCTGCGCCCTTTTTCTATCTTTTTTTCGTGGTGTTTGTAGTCTTCTAAAATATCCTCCCCTTCTAGTATTATTTTTTTAAGTAATTCGGTTTTCGGTGTTCTCTTTTCTGCTTTTTTTGTAGTAATATTTCTACTTTTTATGCTCATTTTAGCCTCATCATCGAGTCGTTGAATTAATTTGTTTACATATTCTTCAGATTTGGTTTCTATCCCTTTGAAAGCGCCCCTTTTGTATGCCCTCGTAAAACGTTTCATATATTCGTTATTTTTTTCTTCATTAATTAGTCTGGTAAGCCCCCTTTTCTCTTAATCTGAGTGAAAATACTATCCCCATTCCAGTCAACTCCTTTCTGAGTTGTGTGATTTTATTTCACCCTGACTATCTCCACAAATCAGTGTGTGGGGTATTGCAGGGGTTTTTGTAACTGTTGACATTTTCCTCTTTTCAGATAACATTTTATATACTGGTATATATAAATTATTATATTTTTATCTTTAATAGAAAATTTTAATAATTATTGGTTTTTTCGCACAACCCGTTGGGAGCTATTTTATTATATTCATATATTTTCAAATATTTTTATCCCGTTGGTCTTATCCTTTCTGCTTATAATGTCCAGGATGCAAAACGGTAACGAAGTGACTCTCTCTATACTACTAATGGGGCTTTATTTTCGACCAGTGTAGATCCAGATCAGCCTGTGCATCCGCACAGTCTGATCAGGATCTGCACTGTTCGCCATTCCCTCAATGAAACACCCGTAGCGATTCTAACAAACAATATAAATTAGCGTGATTGTAACGCGCCGTCTATTTTCCATTTGTTGAAAATTGTTCTCATTAAAAACCTGCTTTTGACAGCACTTTAGATTGAATCAGTTCCATTGGAAATGGCTATAATGGAAATGTCCAATGGCAATGATTCTAAAGAGCTATCAAACCATGTTTTCATTGAGAAAGAAGACAAAAATATCAAGCAGGCGGTTATTTCGTGTCTAGCATTCTTGATTATCCATGTACTTGGAGAAACACAAAAGCACAAAATTCTAGTGAACATTAGTTATCTCCCTTGACTGAGCAATTTTTTAAAATTATGTTCTAATTAGTTAAGTATGATATCTGCTGTCTATGTATTCAATACATTTTACTGATTTTATGATAAAAATGTAAAATGTGTATGTAACATTCCAGGTTAAAAACAAATGTATTTTTGTTTAAGTAAAAAAATATATAAAAACAAATATATTTTATATTTAAATGTCTTAGTTTGTTTTTGTAATTCTTTTTCTTGTTTGAAATGTACTGTATACAATTTTTACTATGAAAATGAAAAGTTTAATATTGACTAATCTCTGGCAAACCTAATCAATTCATTGATTAGGCTTCAATAAAAAAGTGATAAAAATGAGCCCATGTGCGACTGCGACCACCCTCCAGCTCGCCAGGCTGATAGAGGTACCGAACACCAACACCCGAGGGGAGCTTTTGCTCTTTAAGACTAAGCGGGCGACCCGGAACAACAGAGGAGGGAATTTGTTATGATACGAGGTCATGTCCGACCAGAGATACAAGCCTTGTTGTTCATATATAGTAATACCGAAGAAAGCCGAAACACGCCGAATGTCTGTGACTAAACATGTTTCTATGACTGTATATGTGGCTGTGACTGGAGAAATGGGGCTTTATTTGCGACCAGTGTAGATCCAGATCAGCCTGTGCATCCGCACAGTCTGATCAGGATCTGCACTGTTCGCCAATAATTCCATCAATGAAACACATGTAGTGATTCTAAAAAACAATATACATTAACGTGCTTGTAACTCGCCGTCTCATCAGGATCTGCAGC